>JBBCBC010000025.1:33559385-33779097 GCA_037126765.1 Stenogyne calaminthoides | reverse complement strand
TGATCTATTTTGCATTTGATTGCAGTAGCGATGATTGTGCCGCGAAATGATGCGATTATACCCAGCGGGAATGGAATTCTCGAGTTGTTGAGGAAGACACAAAGTTAGGGACTACTTTCTCCCAAAAAGTCACAATGTTAACGTGCCCAACGTTGATGTTGCATCACCCAACAAAAAAATATGGGGTGAAGGCGCGGAAATTCAATCCCGAGAGGTTTCAGAAAAGGCGCGAAGGTTACTAAAGGTGAAATTGCGTATTTGCCATTGAATTTGGGGTCCTCGTACTTGCATTGCTCAAAATTTGTCTACGATTGAGATCAAACTCTTCATTTCTATGATCCTCCGCGACTTCTCATTTCATCTTTCGCCAAAGTATATTCATGCCCCGTAAATCGACAAAGTATATTCATTTCATCTTTCGCCAAAGTATATTCATGCCCCGTAAGTTTTCAATTTGTGTCGATTTAGTCCCAAATCGCCGGAGACCGGTCAAACTACCCAAAATCGAAAACACCCTAATTTTACTTTGGCGAAAGATGAAATGAGAAGTCGCGGAGGATCATAGAAATGAAGAGTTTGATCTCAATTGTAGACAAATTTTGAGCAATGCAAGTACGAGGACCCCACCCGAATGGCAAATACGCAATTTCACCTTTAGTAACCTTCGCTGCTCCTTCTGCAAACCTCTCGGGATTGAATTCCCCCGCGTCTTCACCCCATATTTCTTTGTTGCGATGCAACATCAACGTTGGGGACGTTAACATTGTGTCTTTTGGGAGAAAGTAGTCCCCTAACTTTGTGTCTTCCTCAACAACTCTGGAGAATTCCATTCCCGCTGGGTATAATCGCATCATTTCGTGCACAATCATCGTTACCTGCAATCAAATGCAAAATAGATCAATTCAGATAATTTCATAATGTTGGAAATTTGGTTTTGAGGTGTTTCAAACACTCGTGTTTAACCAAAATGTTGGAGGACTAAAACTTTAATTTCTGGGAAATTAAATGTGACAGTATTGTTCTACTCGCGGAGTAGATGACCGTGGTATATTTAAAATCTCAAAACCGAATTCCGATGAGTGAGAAATTAATGATGAGACCAGTCAATGTTTATCCTAGATTTGAATGTGAACTTATCCACAAGGTTCATTGAATCTAGACGTTTTGTGTGCTTCAAGCAGGCCCAGCGGTCAAAACCGCCCCACCTTTTTTGGTGCGTCCTCAACGTCTTTTCCACGTTCCAGAGTGGAGATTTCTCTATAGATAGGAAATCACGCGTTTTAAAAACACACCATTGCAAACATAGAAAAATACACAGCATTTTTTTGTAATCTTTTTCTGCATACATTTTAGAGTTCGTTCGGCTCATACTCCGTTTGAGTTCGCTGAAGCTTTCTTTTCAGGGTTGCTACTGAAATTAAAGTGTGAAACAGTTTTACCTTTTGAGACGTTTACACACGATCCTGTGAACACTATTCAGGGCGTAATTTGTCTTGCAGTGAAAAGGATTTTCCTTGACTCGATTTTTTATTGTTTTTATTGATTTCAATTTCATTGCAGCAAAATATTTCAACAATCACAAGACAAATTATATATACTTCACTGCATATGAAATTGTAAATAATTGTTTTCAGAATTTATTTTCTGAAAATGAAGATCTCCTGATTGAGTATTGGGATAAGAAGATTAACCTTAAATAGTTGTTCTTAAATTTTGAAGGTCGAGGCCTTCTTAGTAAATTTTGGCAGCGTGAAGCCAAATAATTGAGACCACTTAGCGGGCGTTTGTTGTAACGGTAGCGGCGAATGTAGTCGTGTCTCCATTGCTGAAATTTGTTTTCGGTTGTGCCCCTTCATCATCGTACACGGATGAAAGGAACCATGGGTTTCTGAATTTAAAATGGCTGGACATGTTGGTCCAGGGGCGGAGAAGGATGTAAGTCTTTTTCCGTGATCTTTTTTTAATGGCAGCGCCGCCGAGGTGCCGATTGCAATGCGGCGCACCGCTACAAATTGTATCTCGCCGGAAATCAAATTTATTTGATAAGAGGCCGACATCTGATTAAATTGAGTGGAACTCAAAAACTCAGGTCTGGGGCTGTTAATTAAAATACTAATGGTCATATTAATATTGTATGGATGACCCAAGTATGTGGTGTGGTGATGCCCAAAAGGCATGGCTATTGAGCCTCACTAAATCCTTATTTGATGGATTATAATAATGAATTGGGGCCGATGGAATTGGGCCCGAAGGTTTTCATTAATTTTAGGGCAGACCACATATAAGGCCATTTCGATAACCCCTGGCCAATAATGGGTAGGCCACTTTAATTACTTGAAAATTTTGAGCTGGAAAATTTCTCAATAATTTTGAATTACAGCCCAAATAATTAATAGTGCTGCATGTTAACAAAAATTGGACTAGTTGAAATTTGGACCGAATGACATTATGGATTAATTTATTTAATACTTGAGGTATTATAAATATTTATTCCATAATTTGAATCCCTTAATTATTGATATCAAATTAAATTTTGATGTTGGGATCAAACATTTTGTGCTTGAGAGTGCAAATTGTGATTTGGATTTAATCCAAAATGTTTTGACTCGTGTAGTTCACTTGAGAATTATTGACGAGAAAATGGTGTCAATTAAGGCCCCATTTGAAACCGTGCTTGAGAGCACAACTTGTGGATTAAATTTAATCCAAAAGGATTGTTGGCTTATATAATTCAGTGAAGAATTATTTGAAAGTCAAGGGTGACAATTGCGGACCCACTTGAAATTGAATTTAATTCTGGTATTTTGATCATTATTAAATCAAATTTTCAAACTCGGATTTGTTGGGATTACATAATTACAGATTTTAAGGCCCATCAAAGAATTTGAATGGTGAATTCAAAACGTTTTGTTTTCCATCTCGTTTTGAGAATCGTGTCAACATTAATATTTGAGAATATTAATAAAAAGAACACGACTCCTCTAGATTTAATTCACACGGAAGTATGTGACTTTAAATTTGTACAAGCTAGAGGTTGAAAAAAGTATTATATTGATGATTGTACTAGATTTTGCTACGTTTATCTTTTGTGAAGCAAGGATGAAGCTTTCAAAGCTTTTAAGCTTTATAAAAATGAAGTAGAGAATCAAATGAATACTCGAATTAAAGCAATTCGCAGTGATAGAGGTGTAGAGTATGTAGCTCCGTTTGAACAGTTATGTGCTGAGTCGGGCATTATAACATCAAACAACAACTCCATACTCACCTCAGTCGAATGGTGTTAAGGAAAAGAAAATTCGAACACTAAAAGAGATGATGAACGCGATGTTGATCAACTCGGGGATGCCTGAACGTGTGGGGGGAAGCTATTATGTCAGCTAACCACATTTTAAATAAGATTCCACTTAAAACTAAGGATAAGACTCCTTATGAGATGTGGATAAAACACAAATTATCTTACAAATACCTCAAAGTGTGGGGGTATTTGGCTAAGGTTGAAGTGTCAGCTCCTAAACAAGTGAGAATTGGACCTAAAACTGTCTATTACATCTTTATAGGATACGCCTTCAATAGTAGTGCTTATCGATTCTTGATTCACAAATCAGAAATACCCGATATGACAGAAGGCACTACAATAGAATCAAGGAATGTTGTATTCTTTGAAAATGTCTTCCCTTGTAGGGATAAAGAAGAAGTGAGTTCGAACAAACGAACCCACAAAGAATCAAGTGATGTTGTAGGTCCTTCCACTAAAGAGAGTGATGAACCTAGACGCAGTAAACAAGCTAGAATTGACAAGACCTATGGTCCAGACTTCATTACTTACGCTTTGGAGAACGAACCTAAGTCTATCAAAGAAGCTATGTCCAGACCAGATGCTCCGCTTTGGAAGGAAGCTATTAATAGGGAATATGATTCAATTCTTCAAAACAACACGTGTGAGTTGGTTGACCTCCCCAAAGGTTGCAAGACCTTAGGATGTAAGTGGATCCTTAAAATAAAAAATAAAGCAGATGGATCAGTTGACAAGTATAAAGCCCATTTGGTTGCAAAGGGTTTTAAAACAAAAGGAAGGATATGATTTCTTTGACACCTATTCACCTGTTACGAGGATTACTTCTATTCATGTACTTATCGCGATTGCTGCTTTGCATAATCTCGAAATACATCATATAAACATAAATACTGTCTTTCTTAATGGTGAGATAGATGTTGAAATCTACATGGATCAACCTGAGGGTTACATCACACCTGAAAATGAGAAAAAAAAAAGGTGTGTAAACTCGTTCGGTCACTGTACGAACTTAAATAAGCTCCAAAGTAGTGGCACTTGAAATTTGACAACACTATGCTTCCAGCTTCATGGCTTCCGTTTGAATTAATAATTCCAGCTTTCTGTGTGATTCTTGCAGATCTTTGGAGCGCGTTCCCTCGGCCATGATCAAAACTTGGCTCTGGAATACCAAATGTTACGTTTTTGATATTTTCTGGATGATCGTAATATGTTTTTTGAGGTTTTCTGGAATAATATTGCTGATAATGTAAATTGCTTGAAGAACAAGATTTGAAGATATGAAGAAATAGGGAGAGAGAGAATTAGATAGGAGGAGAGGTAGTTAGAAGAGAGAGAATGATGTAAATTTTCTGATATTCTCATTCATCGGCCAGTGCCGTATTTGTAACTAACATTGGGGTCCACACAACAGTGGATATTCTTTAGGTAATTTAAAAACAAAATCTAATAATAGATAAAGGATATTCTAGATTATTCTAAATGTTTGGGCCCATTTACGGGAAGCCCAAACATTCCTTCATTCAGATAACCCGTTCAGATGATTTGGCTCAGGTATATCCTGAGCCTCAGTCTTTTCGCTCAGATAGATTGGCTCAGGTGGATCCTGAGCCTCAGTTTTCTCGTTCAGATAGATTGGCTCAGGTGGATCCTGAGCCTCAGTTTCTTCGTTCAGCTTCTTTGGCTCAGGTGGATCCTGAGCCTCACTTTCTTTGTTCAGTATCTTTGGCTCAGGTGGATCCTAAGCCTCAGGTTCCTCATTCAGGTTTCCTACTGACGAAGGAAACCCTGTTTTTAACTCTCTTTTCGTACCCATCTCTTTACTCTTCATATTTCTCTCTGGTCTC
Organism: Stenogyne calaminthoides; assembly: GCA_037126765.1. Classification (NCBI taxonomy): domain Eukaryota; kingdom Viridiplantae; phylum Streptophyta; class Magnoliopsida; order Lamiales; family Lamiaceae; genus Stenogyne; species Stenogyne calaminthoides. Next base: position 33,773,958 of record JBBCBC010000025.1, on the reverse strand, counting down.
GCAACAACGACAAATATAGATTTCTACCCTCTTCCTATATAGTCCATTTTTCCAATTAATTGCTGGGTTGTCCACTTTTCTGGACCATAGATTTTGCCTGCACAACGAGACACCAATTAAACTAAAAATCACAGATTTTAAAGAGCTTCATAAAAATATAGATTTTGTTGTGCCGATTTTTGACTTTTTTTTAAAAATTGTATTTTTGACCCGGCTAAAAGTGCATATTAATTAATGTTCAGAAAAAGAATTCTTTTAATTTTTTTATCTTTAAACCAATTTTGCAGTGCATTTTTTTATAAAATTATATTTTGGATCAAGTCCAAAAGTGTATATTAATTAATTTTTAGAAAATAAATTATTTTAATTTATGCAATTTTGGGCCAAATTTGAAGTACATTTTTTTTTAATTGTGTTTTGGGTCGTGCCCAGAAGTTCAAATTAATTAATTTTCAAAAAATAAATTCTTTTAATTTATGCACCTTTGTGACAAGTTTGGAGTGCATTTTTTAAAAAATTGTATTTTGGGCCAAGCCCAGAATTGCATATTAATTAATTTTGAAAAAAAAAAAAATAAATTATTTCTGTATTACTAAGCTGATTTTGGAGTGCATTTTTTTTTTCAAAATTGTGTTTGGGCCAAGTTCAGAGGTGAATATTAATTACTTTTCAAAAGATAAATTCTTTTAATTTATGCACCTCAGGACAAGTTTGGAGTGCATTTTTAAAAAAAAAATTGTATTTTGGGTTAAGCCCAGAATTGCATATTAATTAATTTTTTAAAAAATAAATTCTTTTAATTTATGCACCTCTGGGACAAGTTTGGAGTGCATTTTTAAAAAAATTGTATTTTGGACCAACCTAGAATTGCATATTAATTCATTTTAAAAAAATAAACTTTTTTAATTTCTGTATTACTAAGCCAATTTTGTAGTGTATTTTTTTAAAAAAAATATTATATTTTAAGCCAAGCCTAGTAGTGAATATTAATTAATTTTCAAAAAATATGTATGCACCTCTGAGACAAGTTTGGAATGTATTTTTTTTTAATTTTATTTTGGGCCAAGCCAATAATTGCATATTAATTAGTTTTCAAAAAATATATTTTTTAAATTTCTGTATTACTAGGCCGATTTTGGAGTGCATTTTTTTTTTCAAAATTGTATTTGGGCCAAGCCAGAAGTGAATATTAATTAATTATCAAAAAATAAATTCTTTTTAATTTCTACACTATTGGGCCAAGCCAGCAATATTAATTGAAAAAAAAATTGTAAAAAATAAAATCTGAATATTAGAGACAGAAATAAAAATATTCAACAAATATTAAAGACAAAAAAAAAACAGGAACATCAAAAAATTAAACAAAACTGCCTTGGCTCTACTGGATCATGACACATATCATCGTTTTCTTTCCTCTTTTTTTTTTTTTGCTATTATGCCTTGGCATCTGCAGAAAATATAAACACAAAAATAAAAAATATAAAAAAAATAAACAGAATTAAGCAAACATACACAATAATCTAATCTGCAGAAATAAACAGATCACAAACATATAAACAAAATCACCACAAAAAAATAAACAGAAAAACCAGGAAAATTTCCCCAATCTACAGAAATCCTAACAAAACAACAACTAATCTGCAAAAATTACACAAAAATTTGAGAAACCCTAATTACAAATTACATAAATCTGTAAAAAAAAAAATAGAAATTTACAAAAAATAACCCGATCGCGGCCACACAATCAGAACCCAGAAATTTACAAAAAATAGAATTCTGCAAATTACCACCACCCCCGCCGTCGTGCAACCCACCACCATCACCCACGCGCCCAACACGCGGCGGATCTTTAAAAATCCGCCGCCACCACCACCACAAAACCATCCACGCAACCACCGCACATCCAGATCCACAAAACACCACAAACACCTTGGGAGCTTGGACCTTCAAACATGTCCAATTTAAAAAAGGTAAAAAATTTACCTTGGGAGAGCCCTAGCGACGGTACCGCGTCCCAGACGCCGTGGTCAACAACTCGTTTTTGGCACCGAATATCAGATCCTTGGGCGGCGGTGTAACCTTGGGCGGCGTCATAAATCCCAGACGCCGTGGTCAACTTGTACCATTTGATACTGGTGGTGTTGGGCGGCGCCGACGACATCGGCGGGTGGGCGGCATGGGCAGATGGGCGGCGTGGGCGGATGGAGAGAGAGAGTGGAAGAGGGCTGATGCGAACGAGGGTTTTTGGGCTCAAGGATACGTGCAATCGGGCTAGGCGGGTGAGGTTCGAGGTCAGGTCCAAGCCCAATAGTGGGAAAAGACCGCTGGAAATATTCAAGAAAAGATATTGTCCCAGTTTTGATTCTTGCAAAATTGTTCCATATTTACCAAAGATAGTGTCATATATTTTACTAGATTTGACAAGATCTTCAAGATTGACAAGATAGTCCTAGATTTATTGCTTTATTTTCGGTTATTTTATTTTATTTTAGAATATCTTTTAGATTTGGTTAGATTTAGTCCTTTTTTTATTATATTTGGTCCTTTTGTCTATTTAAAACAAGTCATGTACGTTTTTTTGGAATTAATCAGAAAAATAATAAAAACCTCTTGGCAACTTTGTCAAAACCTAATTGTTTCTTGTCAACGTGAGTTGGGGCAACAATTATTATCGTTTTTTGCGTATTATTTGTGTTTTGCGATCGCGGTTCTCATCAAGGGCGTAGGGTTTGGAGAGAGAGGGAGTGAATTGGGGTAAATGAGAGGTGGTGGGCCCAATTGTATTATGGCAAAATTGTAATAAAATTTGACACTGAAGGTAAAATAGTCTCATTTTGCACCTTAGAGTCACTATCTAAAATTCTTGTACCTTAGAGTCACGTGACTCTATCTTTTGTACATTAGAGTCATTTTCTCTTTTTTATTTACCTATCTTAAAAGTGATTTGCACAATACAATTAATTTGCACAAGAGACTTTCTCACACACACACACACATATATATATATATATATATATATATATTATACGGATCGTGCATATAAGTATATCAATAGTATCCTGTGGATCTTTTACAAACACAAATAGGAGATTACTGAGAAATTCCATAGTCCATGAGTTAACCTGAAAAAAACTTTTACGCCCAGAAAACGCCTGCGCCTATACATCGGCATTACGGCAACAAGGGCTAGCCCACATAGTTAACTCATGAATATCACTGGAAAGCTCAAACCTACTGGTTAAACCAACTCTACCTTTGATATATCCAATTACAGATCATTATAGGAATATAATTCCAAATGCACATGATAGTAGAGTATAATTAAGTCAGGTCATGATTCAATACAAGTATTCTAGCCGTCCATAGAGGCGGCGATCATCAAAAAAGAAATATACCTTTAAAAAACCACTAGCATAAACCAGATAATGTACAGAAATATTACAAGGTTTACAAGGTTGCACACAAGAGAGGGATATAGAAAAGAAAAGAGAGGCGAGTCTAAACTCAAAGCGTGCCTCAAAAAAGGAAAATACAAGCCTATTTATAGATGAAAAATGGGACATCAAACCCCGGATTTCAAAATAAAAAAGAAATAGTGCATAAAAAACAAAACCACAAAAGGACAAAAAAGTTTGAATATTAATTACTATTCATGAACAGTTCTTTGTCTGTTGATGTAGTAAATGATTTAAAATTTGATTTTTTCGACGACATCAGTAGCCACATTTTCTTTGGAATGTGCTAAGTCCAAAATCTTCATTAAATCGCCAATAATGAAGCTTGCCTTTTTAAGAGTTTAAGAGACTCTCTGAAATTAGCCAATTCTTGACGATGGGTTGGATAGACATTTCTTCCTTGATTTCTTCTTAGTGAAGCTTCAAGCCATGGAATCCATACTTCCAAAACTCTAATCCTTTTCTTAAGAATTTTGATATAATTCTTATCATTAATAACATTATTCTCATTATCAATAAGAATTTGGGAAGGTATTCTCCAAATGTTATAATGTAAGCCTCCTGTATTTGTCAGAAGATAGTATAATCTGGAACGAATTATTCCATGCTGAATATATATATATATATATATATAGAGAGAGAGAGAGATGATGAATTAAATTAAAATATGAAATATTGAAAATGTTCAAATTTAAACAATCACCTCATTATTACGATTCTATGAATCTTAATTATCGACATTTTTATGAAAACAAATTGAATCACTAATACACATTTGAGCTTGGACAGCTGTGAAAAATGACCTTGGAGAGCGGTTAAAATCGCTCTCCAAGCATCACCTATCAAGCTTGGGATAATGATAAAAAAAATTTGTCAAGAGAAAGACTTGGACAAACGGTTTCTAACCGCTTTAGAAAGCTTAATCTTGGACAAATAGTTGATAACCGTTGTCAAGCCTTTGTCTTGGACAAATGATTTATCAACCATTATCTAAGTCAATTTTTTTTAAATTCGTTTATTATTTTACATAGGCAATGATTGAAAAAACCGTCATTCAATATTTTTTTTAATTATTAATTTATATTTTAAAATTCCTGTAATAAAACTATAAACCAAAACTTATATATACGTCCAATACCATAAACCAAAAATCCTATAATAAAACCATAAACCAAAACTTATACCACATATATATACCAAAACATCAAATAAATTAATAAACATACACATCATGAAATAAATAAACATACAATCATAAACATATATACGTCCAATACACCAAAAACATGAAATATATATCATCACAAATATATAAAAGAAATTACATGCTACCAAAATTTCAAACAACGTTCAGTTAATATCGTATGAATATAAGAATTGATTGTAAAGGTACCCCGCGCGTCCAATCGTTTTTCCATTTCTCCAGTCTTTTCTTAGAGTAAGAATTGAGTTCACGTTCATAACAAACTGCAAACAATGAATCAATCAATATAGTATGAATTTTTATTCAATTAATAATAATTTAAATAAATCGATAAATTGACTTACATTGAGAGGAATGTCGTTAGAGAAGCGCGGATTATGTCTTCAATAGAGCAACACACAAAATGTCCACAATGTTCATTATCTCGTGACATCGGAACCTGTTGATTAACAATTCACTTTATTTAATAAATCAAAAGAAACAACATTTAATATAGCAGAAGAAACAACATTCAATAAAGTCTTACATTTCTTTTTAGCACTTGTTTTTCTTTTTCGTTTTTTGGTTGACCTTTCTCGTTCATGACCATAAATGTTAACAAGATCCGGATTGCCATATTCATCATCATCTCTAATTATTCTCTGGTATGGGCGTGGATTTGCAGGATCATCGAAAGATGGTACAGAATGAGTGAAGTTTTGAAAAGGATCATCAATTATGTCAACATCTTCATCGACATGGTCGCTAATCTGGAAACTATTGTTAAATTTGTTTGACAGAACCACAATGGACCATTTCTTATTAACTGGGTCGGGGACATAGAAAACTTGTTGAGCTTGACTGGCCATTATGTAAGGGTCATCTCTGTATCCCACATTCTTCAAATCAACGCGTACGAACCCAGAACTTTCAACTTGGACCCCGTTAGGGATCCTCACCCAACTACACTCGAAGATTGGTTGACGGTGAACAACATAGTCGAGTTCCCAAATGTTGACAATCTGTCCAAAGTAAGTAGTATTTGATTGATCCACTGCAGTTGCAGTAATGGACACTCCACTATTCTGCATAGTACTTGTGGCATCATGATCTCTGGTATAAAATGTGTATCCGTTGCTAAGATAACACTTGTATGAATACATGTATCAGGCATTCTGGATAACCACTTAACTCTTTCATTCACTGATTCTGCTTCCCGTGACAACATATTTGCTACATAACCATTGAACCAGTCAACAAACGTGCGATTGTGCTCAACTTCAATCCATGATCTATCTCTGGTGGGATTTCTCTCAGCAAGTGATCGCATGTGCAGGTCAATAAAAGGAAGCACGTCGACCGTGTTGTGAAGTACGCACAAGTGCATCCGTGTTAGTTCCTCCATGCTAATACTTACAGGTTGACCATCGGTAATGCCTTCACCATCCATCCTATTGGTGTACGGATGGCGGAAGTCCAATTGCATCGACATTCGGAATAAATTCGACCCAAGACTCGAACGCTTCTTCTACTAAATAGCGTTCTGCAATGCATCCCTCCGGCCTGGACATATTCATCACATATCATTTGAGCACTTTCATATATCTCTCTACACCATACATCCATCGCATCTGGCGGGACCACACATCCTTTGTCTCGTGTACCAAATGAACTGTTAGGTGAACCATTATATCAAAAAAATGATGGAGGAAATACATCTCAAGCTCACGAGAGAGTCCCCACAATCTACGCCTACGAAAACCAAGCAATTTTCTATGATCTATGACCTTGCTACTCATTGCCTTGAAGAACCAACATAACTTTTGTTATGGTTATCGACATTTTCGGGCAAGATAGAGCGTATTGCAATGGGCAAGAAAGTCTCCATGATGACATGATAGTCATGCGATTTGATTCATCGGTCTCACGCCATCATCGATACAAGTCTCAGTATGTTGGAGGAATAACCCTCCGGTACTTTCACATCCTTTAGCGGTGAAGTAACTCTTTTCTCTTATTCTTGGACAAGGTGTGTGCAGAGAGGTAAGAACGGTTGACCCTTTCTCTAGGCATAGGTTTTAATTCGCTCTTATTCCCATATCAATCATATCCATTCTTGCATTGTAACCATCCTTGGACTTCTTATCGACTAGGAGAGTGTTGAGCAAAATTTGGAACAAACGCGTTCTTCTCAGCGTGCATTAGATCAATGAAGTGTCTAACATACAACTCTTTCCAATAGGACAATTGAAAGAAAATTGATTCCTTCTTCCAACCACTAGTGGGGACACTCTTTGCGAAGATCTTTTCGTCTTGGGTGTCGATATTCTTCATCTCATTCAATACATCCAAAACGACAATATCGTGGTGCTTCAATTGTCTCAATTGTGCCATCGAATGCATCGGCCATTGTTTTCAGTACTTACGGTTTGGGTCCAACCACCTCCTCGGGTCCCATATAAACGGTCTTCCTACAATGTCTCAAGCGAATGTGATGTGTCTTCTTGGTACAACAAGGACATGCATCGGCCCCTTTCACACTATATCAGATAGATTCCCGTAAGCGGGGAAAGTCATTGATAGTTCAAACAAAGATGGCCTTCAACTTGAAATTCTCCTTTCTACAAGCATCATACACATCGACACCCCTCATCCCACATGAGCTTCAAGTCCTCTATCAAAGGATCCAGATATACATCTATGTCGTTACCAAAGTTGTTTGGGTCCCGATATCAACATAGACAACATTATGTAAAGCGCGCTTCATGCACAACTCGTGTGAAAGATTATAAACTAATGAGAATCATCGGCGTGCATCTTTGTGGTTGGTACTTTGGATACCGAAGCGGATTCATTCCGTCGGTTGAGAGTGCAAGACGCAAGTGGCGTGGCTCGGTGCCAAATTACGGATGCGACATCGAATGTCTTCCTTTGGGGTGAATCAAAAGGTGTCTTAGCACTCCATCTTTGATCCTATCATCATGATGCCATCTTAAATTTCTAGCATCCCCAATATTTGCTATACATTCTCTGAATCTTGGTATTATTGGAAAGTACCACATCACCTTCGTGGGAGATTTATTTTTCTTATATCGCTTTAGTCCACACTTGGGACATTCCTCGAGGTCTGCATACTCCTTTCGAAATAAGATACAATCACCCAGACAAGCATGAATTTTTCGATGTGTTAACCCGATGGACTTGAGCATTTGTTTAGCATCATATGCTCTCTTAGCAAAGACATTTCCATCGTGCAATAGACCACTAATTGTTTCAAAGATACTTGTGAAGCACTCATCGGACAACGGTGTGAGTCGCTTTTAGGTTGAACAATATCAACACAGCTAACAGTTTTGTTGCCTTCTTACACCCGGGCCACAGTGGTAATCCAGCAGAATCCCTTAACTTCTCTGACATATAAGGGTGATCTCGCAAATTATCGTCATCCCCACTTGATGTATCAACAGTCGGTACATCATCGAAAATATCCGCATCCACTGTATCTTCAAACCTAAAGTCAGTTTCTAGGTTGCTTGAGCTACATCCATCTCCTCTCTCACCATGATATGTCCAAACGGTATATGTTTTATCAATACCGTGAATCATCAAGTGGTCAAACAGACTTTCTCGACCACTAACGGTTTTTCCATTCATACATTTCCAACACGGACATGGAATGTACCGAGGGTCGGTGCAGTGTCTAATTGCATGATTACAAAATTCTTTCACCCCATTACTATACTCATCTGATAATCGATCTGCTCGAACCCACTTTCGATCCATATAGAACTAGAGATGCCTATAGAAAAGACAATATGAAGTGTTTCTCAAGATAATGCACATGTATCCTAATGTATTAAACCTAAAAGTATTACAATCCTAATGTATAAAACTTGCATATAGAATGTGGTAGTACCTAAGGTTTGTATATTGCATATGTATCTAAGGATTTGTTGCATCTCAAAACAATGTATATAACCTAATGTACCATCATTAATCATCTAAAGCAACACACTACTATCCATTCACCAAATCATCAAATTAATATAACCAAAATATATCATAATGTATTAATCCTAATTTATGCTTAAATCCTCACACAAGCATATTATCAAACACCTTGAGTGCATCAATTGTTCATTTACAATTAATTGATCATTTATCAAGCATATTATTTCGAATTAATTACAAGTACACTGCCAATTAATCAAACTTCTACGTTAATTTATCACCAATTTAGTCCAACCTCAATTCTCAAATGAATCGGAAAGTTATGCTATCAAACACCAAGTTATGCTATCAACTTCTACGTTAATATATACTATGCTAGTGGTTTGTATCAAACACCAACCTCAACCTCAACTTCTACGTTAATACTATCAAACACCAAGTTATGCTATCAACGTCTTCTACGTTAATACTATGCTAGTGGTTTGGTTTGAAATAAATTAGGGCTCTTACCTGATGACGCAGCGGGAGAAGGAGAAAGACGACGGTGGGAAGACGACGGTTAGGGCTTCTGGTTCGATTTGGGGAAGAGGGAGGAGGAGGCTAGGGCATGGTTCGCGATTTGGGGAAATATAAGAGGTAATGGGAAGACGACGGCGGCGGAGGAATGGGAGGATGAGCGACGGAATTCGATTAGGGTAGAGGAAGGAGACGCTAGCTTGATTTAATTTGGGGAAAATTGAAGTCTGGTTCGCGATTTGGCTTGAATTAAAATTTTAAGAACACTTGGACAGCGGTTTGGAACCGTTGTCCAAAACTATTACCTTGGACAGCGGTTCGAAACCGCTGTCTAACCCCTTGCACAGCGGTTGTCAACCGTTGTCTAAGTGTTAAACTGAGCTGTTTGAAAAAAGGGTTGTCCAAGTGCAGCTGTGCAAGCTCAAATGTGTAGTAGTGAATAAAAAAATTCAATAATGTTGAATAAAATTCATAATTAGATTTTTTAGTGGGCCCTGAAATATAAATTTATGGATCCATCACTAGACGTGGCGACAACGTTTATGTGCTTTCAAAAAAAGGTCCGGTTATATGCACCCCCAATATTAGGAGATACACCCTCCGATTAGTTCACCCATTCAATATTTAAGGGCATGATTGGTATGATTGAATGGAATTACGGTTGAATGAAATGAAGGCATGAATGAAATGATATAGGAATGATCATTTTTATGATTGATATGACTATGAATGAAATATAAGTATGGTGAATCATTTTTAAACTTATTATTATTAATTATTAATTATACTTTAATATTAATATTATTATTGATTATTATATATATATTATTATTTATTTTTAGCTTTTTAATATATATTTTATAAAATAATATTTTTTATAATTACAAAAATAGTATTATTGTTGTGTTTATTATAATAATATATAATTTTAGTAAACATATATATGTATATTAATATGTTTGTAATTATTGTTGAAAGTATGAGTTAATACTTAATAATAACGTTATATATATTTTTGATATTTTTGTTGATGTTGCACAGATGTTGTTCCATATGTTGGACAACATTCTGCACAACATCATAAATTTGTCCTTTCTCCTAACACTGACTCCGTTTTAACAGATGTGTTTTTCTATGTTTCCTACATTGCAGGTTGATGACAAATTTGGATATTGTCAAGCGGTTGCATTGTGGTGGAGTGATAATAGAAAGATCATGGGTGGTTACACCAAGATCATGGAGATAGTGAAGGAGATGTTCAAGGCTATCCAAGCCAAGTGAATAGGACAATGCAGTTGATCTCCAAGTCTATAAATACCCTGCATTGGTCGACATTCATGTTTGAGAAAAAGTGAAATACCATTTGCTCTACTCCAAACTTTAGAGAGTAGTATCCAAGACACAACCAAGAGTGAAAAAACCGAGTTTTTGTAATTCTAGGAGTGTGAGGGTCGATGTTATTCTATTTGTACTGGTCGAGGGAATCCAATCTCTCCAATCAGTATTGATTTTATCTTATTAGATCAAGTTTTAGGTTGAATAGATTATTTTTGGTGTGTGGTTTTTCACTACACCTTTTAGGATCTTGTAAGAGGTTCTTGTGTATCTCACTACTTGTTATAGTGATGTTTTTAACCATGAGGTTCGTATAGTCTGGATTACAGACTATACAAAATTTTAAAATCCTTTGCACTGCGTTTTTATACTTCCGCTATCATATGTTGTTCTACATGTTGCATAACATTTTCAACAACACTCTGAAAATACACGCACATACACTGTCAGTTGGCGCCAGAGCCATAAACTTGATACACTAAGTTAAAGATCCTGTGTTTTAAAGTGTGTTTTTGCAATGGATTATCCACTGGCTCCTTCTTTAAAACCTCCAATTTTGGATGGATCCAACTATCCTTATTGGAAACCTAAAATGCGCATGTACATTAAGTCTATAAATGAGAGAGCATGGTGTAATGTGTTATCTGGTTGGAATCCACCAAGGACATTTGATGATAAAGACGGAGAATCGCAAGTAAAAAAGGAAATTGATTTGTCCAATGATGAATGCACATCGGTCAATTTCAATTTTAAAGACTGCTACTGATGTTTCTATGTTTAAACTGATATCTAACTATGTTTCTTCTAAGGATGCATGGGAAATATTGCAGGAACATTGTGAAGGATCAGAAAGTGTTCGAAGGACTAGATGTTGGGAAATTAGGGGTGTCCGGATCTATTCGAGTTGAATTTAAATACATATTTAAATTAATCAATTAATTACTAACATGAATTAATCCTAAGTCAATTCACATTAATAATTAATGAACAAATAAACATCATGCGTACACGTAATTCACGTAAAACCTAAGCATGTGAAATCTAGGAATTACACAAATACTAACCTCTCGTAGAGACAACCATTGAGACGATGGATCAACCCAAAGTGCCTTCTCAAAAATGTCCCACGTCCACGAACGTAATCCGGTGGGAGAATTATCAACGAACGATTTTAATCTTAAAAGAGAAAAGAAAAATTTTGGCTACCACCTTTGTGGATTTCTAATTTTTCCAACACATGGAATTGCATTTGGGGATGAAAAATTCATCCCCTATTTATAACACTAGGGGTGGTCGAAAATTGACCTAGGAATAGGATGGGAAAATCTTTTTCTTGATCTCCAAGAAATCTTGAATATATCCAATATATTCTTTTCTCCATATTTAAAATATTCCACAAAAATCTCACCTCCTAATATTAAGGGAATATTTGAAAATTCCAATTAGTTAGGAAAGAAATAAGCTCTTTGACTTTTCTTGAATTTATGGGATAATCTTGTATTCCAAGAATACATATTCCATAAAATATTTCCAAGAAAATCAAGAAAATCTTTTCTCTCTTCCTACCCAATATTTTTGAAAATTTGATGAGGAAAAATAAGCCAAAATATTTTCTTCTCCTTTTCATTAATTGGACTTTAGTTTGGGCTATTTGAGGGGTCTTTAGGAGAATTAAGATTGGACCTTCAATGGGTTATGAAGCTTTAATATTTAGCCAAAATATTATTCAAGCCCATAATATTAATTTACTCCACTATAAAATTTATATTGAACTATCCATCTTAACCCACATTACGACTTCACAATAATATGGCTCTCGGTCATTATTTCCAGCGTTTAAGATTATTTTAGTCCATTAATTAATTAAGTCACTGAACAGACTTTATATTAATTAATATCTTTGTCCTTGGAGTAAAACAACTCAACATTATTATCCATACCGGAAATAAATTTCCACTTGCAAAATTTGGTATGATAAAGATTCTGAGCCCACCAAGGGGACAAATCAAGCAAGCCGTACTTGCACGCGATTCTCCGTATTAAATCTTAGCAATCGTCATGTAACTAATAATATTGCCCAAGATACAAGGTATCAAATCGCATTGATTCTCTTCCCATCATAAGTCAAAGCAATAGTTATTAATTTCACACGATCCTATTTAAGAAACGGAGATTAAGAAATAACGCACCACTGAGGTCTAATTCTTGTATATTCAGTACCGAAGAATTTATCCTCATGTAGGTCCTTTTCAGCGCATCACGATGTACTAGTGTAATCCATTGGTCAAGACAAGCCAATCCGAGCCTTACACTTCAACCTTTCATGATGGGTTGTTCATTTCCATCTGGGTTGTGAATTTGTACTTAGTCACGAGGAACTGTTAAATAGATCTTCTGTGATCTGGTATCACCAAATTAACTACAACGTAATACGTACTGACTTTATCGAACGGACATGCAATAAATATATATAACATTCATTTATATTTAATGCAACATGTGATAAATAATTTATTCCAGTAAAATAAATAAGAAATTCAGTTTGGTTATACAAAGTAAAAGCATACTTTCAGTATAACCCCAACAATCTCCCACTTATACTCAAAGTCTGCTTTTAAGTATACTACAGCATGTCTCGTGTTCTATGTGACATCTAATGTCACCCTACACGAACCTAATAAAATTTTTCCCACTTATACTCAAAGCAGATTGGCAATGCTCTTGACACCCATTCCTTCCACATGTCTCTCGAATGTACTCTGAGGCAGACCCTTTGTGAATGGATCTGTTAGGTTGTCTTCAGACGCAATCTTTGCCACCTCTATGTCTCCTCTCTTAACAATTTTTCGTATAAGATGGTATTTTCTTTCTATGTGTTTGCTGGCCTTGTGGGCTCTCGGTTCCTAGAATATGCAACTGCTTCGGCGCTATCACAGTAAACCGTGATCGTGTTGGGCAAATCCGGAACGACGTCCAAGTCTACCAGGAAGTTCTTGAGCTAAACCGCTTCTTTCGTTGCTTCACAAACAGCTACATATTCAGATTCCATGGTAGAATCGGCGATGCATTTCTGCTTAACGCTTCTCCACGTCATGGCTCCTCCCCCCATACAAAACACACTACCCGAGGTTGACTTTCTGAAGTCTATGTCTGACTGAAAATCTGAGTCCGTATAACCAATGGGGATTAGACTGTCCGATTGATAAACCAACATTCTGTCCCGTGTCCTTTTCAGATACTTCAGAATGTTCTTAATCGCAGTCCAATACTTTGATATCTTGCAAACATTCCTACGGCGAAGCAGATATCCGGTCTCGTGAACAACATCGCGTACATGAGGCTTCCCATAGTCAAAGCATAAGGAATGCCCTTCATGTAATCTATTTTCTTTTGTGTCTTGGGACACATTTTCTTGGATAGATGGATTCCATGTCTGAAAGGTACAAAGCCTTTCTTGGAATCTTGCATGCTGAATCGCTTCAAAACGGTATCTATGTATGAAGCTTGCGAAAGCCCGATCATCCTTTTCTTGCGATCTCGAGTGATCTTGATCCCTAGGACGTGACCGGCTTCTCCCAAGTCCTTCATATCAAACTGTTTTGACAGTCATGCCCTTACGTCTGACAACATCTTTACATCATTCCCGATGAGCAGTATGTCGTCTACGTATAGTACCAAGAATACCAAGGCAGTTCCGTCACACTTTTTATACACACAACTTTCAAAACTGTTTTGATCAAAACCATAGGATTTTATAACTTGATCAAAACACTGATTCCAAGCACGGGATGCCTGCTTCAGCCCATAAATGTACTTCTTTAGCTTGCAAACCAGATGCTCTTGGCCTTTTTCAATGAAGCCTTCGGGTTGTTGCATATAGATTTCTTCGTCAAGACTTCCATTGAGGAAAGCTGTCTTGACATCCATTTGCCAGATCTCAAAGTCTAGATGCGCAACAATCGACAAGAGAATTCGGATGGACTTGAGCATGGCTACGGGCGAAAAGTTTCCCTCATAATCGATCCCTTCTTTCTGAGTGTACCCTTTCGCCACAAGTCTCGCTTTAAAGGTTTCAACCTTCCCGTCTGGTCCCCTTTTTCTCTTGTATACCCACTTGCATCCAATGGGTTTTACCCAATTAAGTGGTTCGACTAGCTCCCACACTTTATTGTGATCCATTGAACCCATCTTGGCTTCCATTGTTGTTTGCCAAGATGTTGCATCCTTGCTTGGATCGCCTCGTTGTAGGACCATGGATCAAATTCTTCTCCCGAGATCAAGTCCAAGGACTCTCCAATCCCTAAGAATCGCTCTGGTTGTCTGACAACCCTCCCACTACGACGAGGTTCCGGTTGTGTAGGCGTGACGCGTGGTATGTCTTCTTGTATTGTTGGCAACGGAGTTGGCCCCTTAAGTTCTTCCAAGGTAATCTCGCTTCTAGGCTTTTTATCGTTCATATAGTCTTCTTCCAAAAATCTAAAGTGCGTACTGATTACGACCTTTTGATCTTCGGGACCATAGAACATGCATCCCTTCGTTCCTTCGGGGTATCCTATAAACAACCTTAATTCCGAACGTGCATCCAATTTCCCGGCTTCCCTATCCAACACGTATGCCGGATACCCCCAGATCCTCATGTGTCCTAGGCTAGGCTTTCGCCCCGTCCACAACTCCCTAGGGGTTTTCGGAACCGATTTGGATGGCACTAAGTTCAGAATATAAGCCGTTGTTTGCAAGGCGTAACCCCAAAACGATTTTGGTAAATCCGCATAACTCATCATTGATCTTACCATTTCTAGAAGTGTTCTGTTTCTTCATTCTGCAACCCCATTTTGTTGAGGGGTACCGGGTGCAGTCAATTGGGATGCAATCACTTCTTCCAACAAGTGGTTCAAGAATTCATCGCTGAGGTATTCGCCTCCACGATCGGATCGTAGAAACTTGATACGCTTTTCCTCATGATTCTCTGCTTGAGCCTTAAATTCTTTGAATTTATCAAAGGTCTCAGACTTATGCTTCATTAGGAAAATGTATCCATAGCGTGAGTAATCATCGATAAACGTAACGAAATACTCGTAGCCGCCTCTTGCTTTGATTTGCATTGGACCACATACATCGGTGTGAACGATCTCCAACACTTCTTTAGCTCTAAGCCCCTTGGCTCCAAATGCCCTCTTGGTTATTTTACCCTCCAAACATGATTCGCAAGTTGGAAATGGTTCAACCAGGAAAGACTCCAATGAACCATCTTGCACCAACCTTTGGATCCTTTTTGGATTAATATGACCTAATCTTAGGTGCCAAAGAAGTGTCTCGTTCACATTGGTCGAACGTTTTCTTTTGCTCGAAATAGTATATGAGTTATTAGATGCATTGTGTGTGTGATGTGCACAGTTAATAATGTAGAGATTGTTCTGTAATATTCCATGACAGATAACCACATCGTTACGAAAAATAGTAATATGTTCAATAAAACGAACAGAATATCCATCAGCAAATAGTTTTGAAACTGAAATAAGGTTTTTGCGAAAAACGAGAACATAAAGAACATCTCTTAAAATTAAACTCTTGTCTTCAAAAGACAAGTGCACGTCTCCCACTGCTTCAGCTGCCACTCTCGTAGCATCGCCTAGCTTGATGAGGATCTCTCTTCCACTAAGTTGTCGGGTCCGCTTGAACCCCTGTAAAGTGAAACAAACATGATCAGTGGATCCCGTATCCACTACCCACGAATGAGTAGCATACGCCGCTAAACAAGTTTCAACAACTAGTGCGAGAGAATTACCTTTCTTTCCATTCCTTTTGGGTTTGGAACAGGCCCACCTCCAATGTCCTTTTTCACCGCAGTTAAAACACTTTCCTTTTGGTTTCTTTTGGATTCCTAACCTACTTACCGCCTTACCTTTGTCTTTCTTATTATGAGCTTTGCTTTGGTTCTGACTAATCATCTTCACTTTGACCTTGCCTTCCACTGGCCTAGATCTTGAAAGAAGTTTCTTAGTCACCAAAGCCTCGTCTTCTTGTCCCAAATGCTTCTCTATCATCTCCAAGACTTCTTGTAGAGTATCCATAGTAAACATGTGATCACTCATCACAAAACTACAGTAAAACTCATTAAAACATCTCGGAAGAGTTAGGAACAAGAATTCGATTTGAGCCCCGTCATCATACTTAGCACCGAGGTAAGCAAGTTTCTCAAAATGGCGCCTGACTTTGAGAACATGATCCCTTACAGGTGTTCCCTCTGTCATCTTTAGCTTGGCCACGCCATTATGATTTAAAAAATTGGTCACCATGCGGCTTTTTCTGTTGAAAAACATTTCTTGAGACTTTGCATGATTTCATGATTTGTTTCAACATCTTTATGAATGTGTTTCAAATCATCAGACAATGAAGTCAAGATCATACACTTCATAAATTTGTTGGCTTGCTCCCAGATTTCATACATGGATCACTCCGCATTTGATGACCCATCAGTAAGTCTTTCAGGTTTGGATCCCCCAAGAACCCAATGTTGTGGTTGTGCAGTGAGGACAAATTTCATATTTCTTTTCCAAACTCCATAGTTTTCACCAGTAAGTTGGTTTTCTTTGAGCATATATTTCAATGGACTAAAAGGTTGCGACATGATGATACTGAAAATAAGCATACATCTTGTGTCAATATCCGGATCAACACAAAGAAAATCACATAATTCGATCACATGATTCATATTGAAATCTCAAAAAAATATGAACATGCATCAGCCAACATCTCAAAACAGTTTTAAATGAGCCTCTTGGGAGGTCATCATTTAAGTCACATTCAAGCGGTGTTACAAACAAAACGATTTATAAACCTTTAATTTTTAAAAAAAATTAATAGTTGGCTCCTCTTGACCAATATAAAATTGCGGGGACTTGGTTGAAGTATATGCATATCAATTTTATACCTAAGTAATAACCATGATTAAATACAGAATTACTACTTCATTTTGATCGAGCCTCTTGGGAGGGTCATCGTCGCCACTATTAATAATTCACAATCATCCTTTTGAGAATTTATTCATGTGAAAGCTATCTTTTGGCCGTCCCTTAGGGGAATTTCTTCAAAAGAATTCACAAATAAATAAATCATGGAGGTCAAAATTAATTCGATTCATAATCAAATTAATTATTAAAACATACTTAGTAATTTTAGAATTTGAGATTTTTCGTTTGGCAATGCGCATGCAATGCATTTAAACAAATTAAATAAAGCACAAGAAAATACAACAATAAATCAAGCAGAGTAGAAAAAAAACATATTGGGCACAAATTATCCAATTGTCATGGTTTGAATTTTATTGGCTTGATTTTGAAAAAACGCCGTCTTGAATTTCTCCCACTCGATCGTCTCGAAAAGAACTCCGTCTCGAACGCCATGCGCGTAAAGCTTCGCAAGGGATGCATCGCCAGATCCGGCCGGCCCCTAAACCCGGCGATTGCGCCAGCGCCCGTCGAGTGCTCCCAGCAGCTTTGTCGCCCAGCGTCCGTCGCCCAAGCCGCCGTCGCCGTGCACCGCCTACATGCTGTCTGGCGCCAGCAGCGTCGATGCCTCTAAAAGACTTCAGCACACCAGCGCCGATAACGCCCGATCACTTTGTCGCGTCGCCGAGCCGTCGCGACCAGCGGCGTCCACGAGCGTGTCGCGTTTAAATGCGGCGGCGTTTCGTGCGACGCACGTCATCCACGTACGGTTCCGGATCCGTTTTAATATCTCGCTTTCGTCTTCGTCTTCGATCAGGTTACAATTTATTTTGTAAAAATAAATACACCTAAATCTAGACTAGTCTATTACATTGAACAAATCAAATAGCCTAATCTACTCGTGGATTTTCTCACGAGAAAAACAAATTCGAACGAGTCGAATTAAAATCATTCATACGAATGAAATAAATAAACACATTAAATACCATGACAATTTGATACCTGCAAAACAGATCTAGCAATTCTACTATCCAATTTTCAATAAAATTTAATGGCCAACATAATTTAAATAATAATTTAAATACAGAGCTCGAAACCGAGGCTCTGATACCAATTGTTGGGAAATTAGGGGTGCCCGGATCTATTCGAGTTGAATTTAAATACATATTTAAATTAATCAATTAATTACTAACATGAATTAATCCTAATTCAATTCAACATAATAATTAATGAACAAATAAACATCATGCGTACACGTAATTCACGTGAAACCTAAGCATGTGGAATCTAGGAATTACGCAAATACTAACCTCTCGTAGAGACAACCGCTGAGACGATGGATCAACCCAAAGTGCCTTCTCAAATATGTCCCACGTCCACGAACGTAATCCGGTGGGAGGATTATCAACGAACGATTTTAATCTAAAAAGAGAAAAGAAATTTTTTTGCTACCACCTTTGTGGATTTCTAATTTTTCCAACACATGGAATTGCACTTGGGGATGAAAAATTCATCCCCTATTTATAACACTTGGGGATGAGAAAATCTTTTTCTTGATCTCCAAGAAATCTTGAATATATCCAATATATTCTTTTCTCCATATTTAAAATATTCCACAAAAATTCCACCTCCTATTATTAAGGGAATTTTTGAAAATTCCAATTAGTTAGGAAAGAAATAAGATCTTTGACTTTTCTTGAATTTATGGGATAATCTTGTATTCCAAGAATACATATTCCATAAAATCTTTCCAAGAAAATCAAGAAAATCTTTTCTCTCTTCCTACTCAATATTTTCGAAAATTTGATGAGGAAAAATAAGCCAAAATATTTTCTTCTCCTTTTCATTAATTGGACTTTAGTTTGGTCTATTTGAGGGGCCTTTAGGAGAATTAAGATTGGACCTCCAATGGGCTATGAAGCTTTAATATTTAGCCAAAATATTATTCAAGCCCATTAATATTAATTTACTCCACTATAAAATTAATATTGAACTATCCATCTTAACTCACATTACGACTTCACAATAATATGGCTCCCGGTCATTATTTCCCGCGTTTAAGATTATCTTAGTCTATTAATTAATTAAGTCACTGAAGAGACTTTATGTTAATTAATATATTTGTCCTTGGAGTAAAGATAGCTCAACATGATCCATACCGGAAATAAATTTCCACTTGCAAGATTTGGTATGATAAAAATTCTGAGCCCACCAAGGGGACAAATCAAGCAAGCCGTACTTGCACGCGATTCTCCGTATTAAATCTTAGCAATCGTCATGTAACTAATAATATTGCCCAAGATACAAGGTATCAAATCGCATTGATTCTCTTCCCATCATAAGTCAAAGCAATAGTTATTAATTTCACACGATCCTATTTAAGGAACGGAGATTAAGAAATAACGCACCACTGAGGTCTAATTCTTGTATATTCAGTACCGAAGAATTTATCCTCCTGTAGGTCCTTTTCAGCGCATCAGGATGCACTAGTGTAATCCCTTGGTCAAGACAAGTCAATCCGAGCCTTACACTTCAACCTTTCATGATGGGTTGTTCATTTTCATCTAGGTTGTGAATTTGTACTTAGTCACGAGGAACTGTTAATTTGATCTTCTGTGATCTGGTATCACCAAATTAACTACAATGTAACACGTACTGACTTTATTGAACGGATATGCAATAAATATATATAACATTCATTCATATTTAATGCAACATGTGATAAATAATTTATTCCAGTAAAATAAATAAGAAATTCAGTTTGGTTATACAAAGTAAAAGCATACTTTTCAGTATAACCCCAACACTAGACTCAGAATATTGGGAACCAAGTTTGAAAACTTGAGGATGAAAGATGATGAAACCATTTCATCATACAATGAAAGGATAAATGAGATTGTTAATGAGTCACACTCACTTGGTGATCCAATTTCCAACACTCGGTTAGTCAATAAAATACTTAGAATTGTTCCTAAACGATTTGATGCTAAAGTTTGTACAATAGAAGAGGCTAAGAACACTGATTTATTGAGTCAAAATGAGTTGATCAGTATTTTGAAAACTTATGAAATTAACTCAAATATGTTAGATGATGATAAACATGAGAAAAGACAAGAAAGTACTTGCTTTTAGAGGTGAAACTTCTTAAAATGTTGGTAAACATCCTTATGTAACTGAAGTTGATTCTGATGAAGATGTTTCTGATTTATGTGATGACGATATTTCTGAACAATTTGTTCTTATCACTAAGCAATTAAAATCTTTTCTAAAAGGAAAGTTCAGAAAACCAAATGGTACCTTTCAATCAAGATATATGAATAATCAAAATACTTCTCTCTCTGATAAAAAGCTTGTTCCAAGTCACTCCTCCAGTTTCAATCAATCTAGACAATTTTCTAAGGATAACAAGTTCAAATATGATCCTGAGTACAGAAAAAAGGTTAAATGTGATGCATGTTCTGGATATGGTCACTATGTTAATGAATGTGCTAATATTATGCTTAGGAAAAAGATGAACTTTAATGCTACCTTAAGTGATGATTCTGATGATGAAACTGATGCTGGTAAATGTGAACTAAGTGTTATGTCTACTAGAATAGTCTATGATGATACATTTGATGACGATCTCGATGATTATTGGTCTGAAGCAGATTCAGATGTTAACACAACATCTGAAACAACATTCAGTAAATATGATTCTGAGATTAACTGTTTTGCTGGAACTATTCTGAATGTTGAAACTTCAAATTCTGCTGAATGTAACTCTGAATATCTAAAGTTTAAAACTGATTTAGAAACTCAAAAACAGGTGTTGAGTTCCTTATCTTTAGAAATTTCAGATTTGAAAGATAATCTTTTGAAACTTGAAGTTCTCTTAACTAGAAAAGATGTGAAATTTTCTTCTTTGAAAAAAAAACTTAAGTGTACTACTCTAAGTTTTAAAAAGTTTTCTGCAAGAACTGCTGAATTGAATGATGCTTTAATGATTGGAAGATCAAGCAATGCTGGTCTTGGTTTTGAGACAACTAATGAAGATACTCCAATATCCTGTAAACCTATTTCTTTTGTGAAGGAAGGAACTTGTTTGACAAAACCTTAAAGTCTTAAACAAAAGAAATCTGCTGGATTATTTGAAGAGTATGTATGTTTTTATTGTGCTGGAGTAGGTCACATTCGTCCATACTGTTCTAAGTTAAGAATAGATTTAAAAGCTGGAATTATTTTACCTAATAAAATTGAACACCCTATAAAATAGGTTAACAACACTAAAAAGTGGATTCATAAGAACATGTCTTGTAATGTTGTTTATACATCTTTGAAAGCATGTGTTCCTGGATCTTGGTACTTTGATAGTGGTTGTTCTAGACACATGATTGGTCAATGATGGTCCCGAAAAAACCCGATTTAAAGCTCGTAAAATCTCAATGGGAGGTGACTTAATTTTTTTTTTTTTTTTTTGAATGTGTGTTATGCAGATTTGCTAAAGTATGTATGACAGTTAATATGAAAGCAAATAAGAACACGCGTATTTTTATAGTGGTTCGGACAAACCAGTCATACATCCACTCTTCCCTTCATGGGGCACCAACTTAACCAACAGATGCTTACCGAGTTCACACTCAAAGCGGGACTTATCACCCTGGCGGGATCGCTTTATAGATGTTTATCGAGTTCACACTCAAACGGGACTTATCTCCCTCACGGGATTGCCTACCCTCCCTTTCGGGATTGCTAGATGTTTACCGAGTTCACACTCACCTACAAACTTATCCTATCAAACTGATTTGGGAACTAGGTTGAGATTTTCCCTTACATTTGTTTAGCCTCAATGCTAAGGATGGGAAAATCTCTCTAAGCTTAGGATATAGCATTTGTGCTTAGATCTAGGGTAGAACACTTTTGAATATATGTGTGTATTTCTTGCTCTGTGTTCTATGAATGGAGTTGCTTGAATATTTGGCTTTAATTTCACTTTGCAGATCCTCCATTATCTTCTTTTGAAGATAGTGCAATGTATTTATAGTGTGGATTTGAATATTACCGTTGGAGAGTAATATTCAAATCCATACTAATAATCTTCCAGCTTTTCTTTGTCATTTTGCACTGTTGTTTGCAGCTTTATGTCACATCCATATATGTTGTTATCTCCTTATTGATCAGCTGCTTTTGTGTGTCTAACGGATCTGGTCATTTCATGGGATTCTTGTTCATTTCGATTTCGTCTTTGATCCGTCATTTGAAATCGATCTGTAGATTTACGGTGTCTTTGAAATCCTTTGTTCATCAAGTTCAAAACACTTGTTCATCGGGATTCGATTTCAGCCTTTCGATCAGATCGAAATCGACATCGGCCCGATCTTGCCGCGGTGATCGATCTTTGCCCGGTGTTTCAAAGATACCTGGTGATCGCATTCTGATCCCTGATGATCCGATCTTGCCGGTGATCGATCTTTACCGGTGATCGATCTTGCCGCGGTGATTCTTCTTTCTTCTTCTTCTTCTTCTTCTTCTTCTTCTTCTTCTTCTTCTTCTTCTTCTTCTTCTTCTTCTTCTTCTTCTTCTTCTTCTTCTTCTTCTTCTTCTTCTTCTTCTTCTTCTTCTTCTTCTTCTTCTTCTTAACTTGTTCTCTCGTTCCCCCTCAACTTGTTATCTGTATATTAATTTAAATAACACAAGTTGATAATGTTTTGGCATAATTTATCAAAACTAAAAATATCCCAACAGTCAAGTTAATCATTTATCTAATTATACATCTTGTGATGGTGGTCATGTTACTTATGGTGGTGGTTCAAAAGGTAAGGTTGTTGGTAAAGGAACCTTGAATGTTCCTGGTTTTCCAAAGTTGACAAATGTGTTACATGTAAAAGGTTTACTTGCTAATCTGATTAGTATTAGTCAGTTATGTGATGATGATTTACATGTAAAATTTGACAAGAATTCATGTTATGTGTTTGATAAGAATGATGAATGCTTAATGACTAGCAATAGATCTGCTGATAATTGCTATTTGATTGGTTCAAATCATACTTGTAAAAGTGTTAAAGCAGATGACATTATTCTATGGCATCAAAACTTGGTCATGCTAATTACAGAAGTATCCAGAAATTGCATAGACTAGGTGTTGTTGTTGGTTTACCTGATCTTAACTTTGAAAAAGGAAAAATTTGTGGACCATGCCAGAAAGATAAGCAAGTAAGGACAACACATCAAATGTTGTCAGCATGTACAACAAACAGGTGTTGTGAGTTGATTCATATGGATCTAATGGGTCCTAGGAAACTAAAAGTTTAGGTGGAAAGAGGTATTCCTATGTTCTTGTAGATGATTTTTCTAGATATACTTGGGTTATATTTCTGAAAGAAAAATCTGATATCTTTTCTGAGTTCAAAATTCTTTACAAAAGGTTTAAAACAGTTTTATGTTTAAAGATCAATAGGATAAGGTCTGATCATTGGAAGAGAATTTGAAAACAGTTTGTTTACTAATTTTTGTGAAAAGAAAGGTATATTGCAAGAGTTTTATTCACCTAAAACTCCTCAACAAAATGAGATTGCTGAAAGAAAGAATAGAACCTTGCAAGAAATGGCAAGAGTTATGCTAACCTTAAAAAGTCTCTCTAAGAAATTTTGGGCTGAAGCTTTAAACACTGCTTGTCACATTGTGAATAGAGTGTATATTCGTTCTGGTAGTAATTGTACTCCTTATGAGATTCTGAATAACAAGAAACCAAATTTGAAATACTTTCATACTTTTGGTTGTGTTTGTTACATTTTGAATGGTAGAGATCGGTTGCACAAGTTTGATTCAAAGAGTGATAAAGGATTTTTCTTAAGATATTCTAAGAATAGCAAGGCATATAGAATTTATAACTTGAGAATTGATACAATGCAAGAATCTGTTAATGTGGTATTTGATGAATTTGCAAGTCTTGCAGGTAAAAGTGCTGAAGATAATGTATCAGATTTGATAGAAGTATCCAAAGATACTGATGACACTGAAGATAGTAAGGATGTTGATCAGAATGTTCCTTCAACATCTGATGCAACATTACCCAAAAGTTTAGATATTGAACATCTGTCACAAGAGTCATAGTATCCAAAACATTTTGTTCCCTCAACTAAGATAATGAAAAGTCATCCATCAGATCAGATCATTGGAGAAGCTACCACTGGTGTACAAACTAGAAGAAGAATGGGTATTCACATCACTAACTTTGTAAGATCAGTTTGCATGTCATCAATATGCAATCAGGTAACTTTTTAATGTTATCATTTTGCAATTGAGCCTAAGAATGTGAAAGAAGCTCTTAATGATGAAAATTGGATAAATGTTATGCATGAAGAGCATAATCAGTTTGAAAAAAATGATGTTTGGAAACTTGTACCTAGACCTAATTCTGATATTAATGTTATAGGAACAAAGTGGATTTTCAAGAATAAAACTGATGAATCTGGTAATATTGTGAGATATAAGGCTAGATTGGTTGCTCAAGGTTATACTAAGATTGATGGAATAGACTTTGATGAAACATTTGCTCCTGTTGCTAGAATAGAATCTATTAGATTACTTCTTGCTATTGCATGTTTCATTAACATTAACTTGCATCAAATGGATGTTAAAGCTGCTTTTTTTAATGGAATTTTGACTGATGAAGCTTATGTTGAACAACCTCAAGGTTTTGAGAGTCTAGAGTTTCCTGATCATGTTTACAAGTTAAAGAAAGTTTTGTATGGTCTTAAACAAGCACCTAGAGCTTGGTATGGTAGACTTACTGATTTCTTACTTGAATTTGGATTTTTGAGAGGTGAAGCTGATATAACCTTGTTCATTAAAAATTATAAGAATGATATCATGGTTGCTCAAATATATGTTGATGATATTGTATTTGGTTCAACTAGTAATGATATGATTGAAAGTTTTGTTAAAGAAATGACATGTACTTTTGAAATGTCCATGGTTGGAGAACTGAATTTCTTTTTAGGTCTTCAAATCAAACAAATGAAAGATGGTATTTTCTTTTGTCAAAAAAATATGCTAAGAATTTGGTAAAGAGGTTTGGTCTGGAAAGTGCTAAAACTATGAAAACCCCTATGGGTTCAACTCAAAAGTTGAGTAAAGACTTGATTGAAAAAAATGTTGATCCTACTTTGTATAGATCAATGATTGGTAGTCTTTTATACTTAACTTCTAGTAGGCTTGATATTATGTATAGTGTCTGTCTTTGTGCTAGATATCAAGCTAATCCAAAGGAATCACATCTCAATTCTGTAAAAAGAATTATAAGATATGTGGCTAGAACATGTGATCTAGATATTTGGTACTCAAAGGATACAAATTGCTCTTTAGTTGGCTATAGTGATGCAGATTGGGCAGGTGATTGTGATGATAGAAAAAGTACTAGTGGAGGATGTTTCTACATGGGAAACAACATTATCTCCTGGCATAGTAAGAAGCAGAACTGTGTTTCACAATCAACAACTGAGTCTGAATATGTTGCTGCTGGAAGTTGCTGCACTCAACTGTTATGGCTTAAAACGATGTTTGATGATTATGGGTTGAAAAGTGGTATTTTGACTGTTTATTGTGATAATACTAGTGCTATCAATATTTCTAAGAATCATGTGCAACATTCTTTGACTAAGCATATAAGTATAAGACATCACTTTATAAGAGATCTTGTAGAGAAAAAAGTTGTGAAATTAGAGTACATTTCTACTGAAAAACAACTTGTTGATATTTTCACAAAAGCCCTTGATAATGAGAGGTTTTCTTCACTTAGAAAATCTCTTGGTCTTTGCTATATATGAAAATAAACACTAGATGTTGTGACAAATGTTCCCAACATTTGAAACAACATTGTGGTTCTGATAATGAGTTTGTCTACTGTATTTGCTTATTTTGAACTTTAAATGATAGTATATTAATCTTATTGTTTGAATCATGGTTTAGATATAGAGTCCTGGACATATATCTCTTAAATGCATTAAAAATAAAGCACAACTTAGATGTGTAATCACTGAGTAACTAAGGGATACGGAGCTCGCTACTACGATGTTCTCTTTTCAAAAGGTGATTAAATATACATCCATGTTTGTTCACAATCCATTGAGTAATTATGGGGCACGGAGCTCGCTACTACGATGCACTCTCTTGAAAAGATGGATCAATGTGAACATGTGTTTAAAAGAAAAATTCAAAATATGCAACACTTTGATGATGAATTTCATGCAAAATTAAGTGTTGAGATATATGCGTGCCGACATTTTGTGAAACTTTAAGTGATTCGAACTTTATTTATCATACATGATTTATTTAATGTTCTTGGTAAGTTGATTTTGTGGATTGAACGAATTATTTGAACTATTTTTATGTCTATTTAATTTTGGATGTAGTTCCTAATTTTGAAAATATTTTTGGTGGTCTCTTACACATCACACGATCACATAACTTCAACATAGTGGGTGGTTACCTTTGTTCCACTCCATGTCGATTTTTGTGGATATGTGAAATAACCTCCCCGCTTTAATTTCTACTTAAGGTCGAATTGTTTGTGTTGTTCATTACCGAAAGCTGAAATCTTTGTTGTTGTGCATAGGATCCAAGGTTTGCTTGATTTACACTTGTGTTGTTTCATTTCGGTCATATGCTTTACTTTTCCCTCCTATATTTCATATAACATTATTTTAATACTGGTATATTATTTGATTGGATGTTCAGGTGGTAAGATGACTGATAATCAAAACCCTTCGACTCATTCTCCTGTTCATTCGCACGCGAACCCTTCTCAAGAAAACCCTTACTCAAACCTTCCTTCTCCGTCAAACTCAGACCCTTTAAACTTACTCGTTGAAATGGCCTCACAAAACCCAAATTATGATTCCACAAATGTTGGTGGATCATCATCTTCATCTATTCCTAAACCTCTCTTTTTTACACATATTCCGATTCTTTCTCTTAAATCTCTTGTTGATCTTCTTGTTAAACAAGCTATTGAACTAAACCCAATAGTTTTGCCTGATATCTATGTTGGTTCTAGACTGATCAATGTGTCTGATTATGTTGATCTCTCTGCAAAACACTTAGCCACTAAAATTGCTGATGAACCTGCTCCTAAACCCGCTGAAAATACTACTCAACCCGCCTATGCCGAAATGCATGATGTAAATTCCTTTGATTCAGAAGGAATGAGGGAGAAATTGAAGAATATTCGGCTGAGAACGAAACAGTTAGCTCCCAAAAGAGGTGTTGGTAGATGGGGAAAGAGGAGAATGTCTCAAAGAAAACTTGGTAAGAAGGTGGACTACATAGGAAAGCTTCCAAAAAGGACAGATGGTGGTGCTGATGATCATATCACTGTAGAGGATTCAGATGAAGAGAAGTCCCTATTGCTGAACCAAAGGACTCTGATGATGATCTGACAATGGAAGAATTGATGGCAAGGAAAGAGAAACTAACCAAAAGAAAAAATGAGTCATTTGTGAATGTTGCTCCTGATGTTGCAGAATCATCTGAGGATGTTGAAGAGGATGATTCTGATAAAGAGAAAGTTGAGACAGATGACTCTGAGAAAGAGAACTTGGAAGCAGAGGATCCTGAGGATGAAGAGGAACCTGAAGAAGATGATGCTGATGAAGCTGAATAGGAAGATGAGCCTGTTGAAGATCAAACTGCTGATGAGTTTGATCATCGCTTTGATTCTGATGAGGTAACAATGCTTGACTCAGACCCTGATGATATAATTGAGTTTGATAGGAAGTCTAGGGTTGTGAAAAAAATGCTGAAGAGGTATATTGTTGATGAAAGAATCATTAAACTTTCTGAATTTGAAGCCAACAATATGATAGAATTTCTAGAGAGTAGATCACTCTTGCATGCTCTTCAATATGCTAAACCATACTATGTGTCTTGGGTTGCTGAATTCTATGCAAATTTGAAGAAGAGTTGTGGTGATAGACAATCTTCTAATTATGGGAAAGTAAGGTTTAGGCATACTGTTGTTACCATCAACCCCAGACTCATCAATATTTTCCTAAGGACTAGGATTGTGGAAGAAGAAAATGTTGATCTGGATATTGGGGAAGTTATGTCTGTGATAACTGGGAGAAGATATTTTGAATGGACATTACAATTTTCAGCTGCAAAATTGACTTCTCTTTATTCTGTGATGCATAAATTGTTGGTCTCAAACTGGTTTCCATCTAGAAACTCCACTGTGCTTACTAAAAAATAGGTTTTCCTACTGTACAAGATTGTTCATCTGAACAAGTTCAATATAGGGCAAATCATATTTGACAATATGATGTCTCTTGCTAGAAAACATGGTGAAGGTGGAATGTTTCCATATCCAAGCTTGATATGTCAGTTCTTGGATAGATTGGAGTTTTACAAACCTAGAGGAGAAAAGATAAGTGGTTGTATCCCTAGTTTTGGGATTTCTCCTGTTCTGGAAGTTGGTAACCGGGTGATTGATATACCTATGAAGAAACTTGAACATCTGGAACAGCAAACATAAAATATTGCCCATTTTGTTGGCAACATTCTCTACGCAGTCAAAAGAAAAGCTGGTATCCCTACTGTCACTTTTTCTAATTCTTTCATTACTGATCAAATTAAATCCATCCAGCAGAACATAGATGCTCTGGTTATACAACAATCCTTCTAGAGAAGCCTGCTTTCTACTCCAACAGGGGGAGGATCACCTGATGATGGTCCTAATGATGGTGATGATGATGATGGAGTTGGTCCATCTGGCCATGCAGATGAGAAGGATGATCAACCAGATGCTGCTGAGAATATTGATAATGCTGCTGAAGATGTTGATGGTGTTGTTGCACAAGATGATCAGAATACTGCTGATGACAGAGAGGTTGATGATGTTGTCCAAGATGTTGTTAATGATGTTGTAGAGGAAGCTGTTGAAGATGCATTAAAGTTTGATGTTGTTGACCAAATGGTACATGATGAAGCTGAACCAGTTGAAGATGATAACCCTGATGAGGCTGATGATGAGCTGTTGAAGACACATACCAGGGAGAACATGTCTCCAGAGAGTGTTGCTATCATTGATTAGATTTATGGTGCTGATAACTAGTGATCAGATTCAAGACAGGGGGAGTTTTTGAAGTATGGGGGAGCATTTGCAGATTATGGAGATGCAGCCATTCTAATGGCCCAGTCCTTCCCTTTATTTCACTATAGAAATTCCTTTCTGTGTTGTAATCTTTTATTTACTGCTCTTTACTTTATAAACTCTGTTATTGGACAACTAGATGATAGGTTTATATTTCTGTCATTTACTTTATGTTGGATACTTTGTTGGCCTAAGTACACTGCTGATGTACTTAGTGTTTGTGATTGTCTGTTTGTTTTTTAAATTATGATTTGGTTGAATAGTAGTTGTTCTCTGAATGACTATTATTTGTTTCTTTCCTGACACAAGTTCGGATGTTTTTTTTAACATCAAGTGTGTTGTAGTAGAAAGGCCGAATTGGGGGAGTTTGTTGATGTTGCAAGGAATTTGTTCCATATATTGGAAAACATTATGCACAACATCATAAATTTGTCATTTCTTCTAACACTGACTCCGTTTTAACAGATGTGTTTTTCTATGTTTCCTACATTGTAGGTTGATGACAAATTTGGATATCGTCAAGCGGTTGCATTGTGGTGGAGTGAGAATAGAAAGATCATGGGTGGTTACACCAAGATCATGGAGATAGTGAAGGAGGTGTTCAAGACTATCCAAGCCAAGTGGATAGGACAATGCAGTTGATCTCCAAGTCTATAAATACCCTGCATTGGTCGACATTCAACTTTGAGGAAAAGTGAAATACAATTTGCTCTACTCCAAACTTTAGAGAGTAGTATCCAAGACACAACCAAGAGTGAAAAACCGAGTGTTTGTAATTCTAGGAGTGTGGGGGTCGATGATATTCTATTTGTACAAGTCGAGGGAATCCAATCTCTCCCATCAGTATTGATTTTATCTTATTAGATCAAGTTTTAGGGTGAATAAAATCACTAGTTACTTGATTGAATAGATTGTTTTTGGTGTGTGGTTTTTTACTACACCTTTTAGGATCTTGTAAGAGGTTCTTGTGTATCTCACTACTTGTTATAGTGATGTTTTTAACTATGAGGTTCGTATACTCTGGATTACAGACTATACAAAATTTTGAAATCTTTTGCACTACGTTTTTTTACTTCCGCTGTCATATGTTGTTCTACATGTTGCATAACATTTTCAACAACACTCTGAAAATACATACACATACACTATAAAATTTTATTATTAATAATATATTATTAAATAATAATAATATTTTTATATTATTTTTATTAAAATATTATTAAGAATTCGCTTTAATTTACATTTTTTGAGATATAGTATTATTATTAAAAAAATTATATTATTTATATATTTTAATATGATTATATTTAATATGATTATTATTATTATTGGAGTTGGTTATTATTTTTATTTTTATTAAATAATTTTTAAATAAAATAATATTACTAGTATTAAATTATTATTGTTATTGTTGGGTAAAAGGTAATATTATGAAATGAATGATAATATTTTTTGTGGAAAAAAATTTCATTCCTCAAAATATGGAATACATAAATTCATGAGGTATGTAAGAATCACAATTCCTTTATTTTTAGGAATGACAATTCCTAATGGAATTATGATTCTTTCAAAAAATACATATCAATCAATGTATTTGGAATAAATTAAGGAATGGTCGTTTCATTCTCTATCTATTCCAACATACCAATTATATCCTAAAATATTAATTGATACACACCCCATAAAATATCAAATATACCCCTTTTCAAAAAAGAAATTCATTCACTTCATTTCTAATTATTGTCTCCACCACCATCTTATCACTTTACACACCCACCACCGCCCACATCTTCTCCTTCCCCCAACCGCCGTCCACATCTTCCCTCCCCCAACCGCCGCCCACCGGCCACCATACCAGATTCCAGCGCAGGTACTCAGGCCACGCCAAAAAAAATAAAAATTTCAGCAATTTCTGTGGTCCGACGAAGATGTCTTAAATAAGCTCCCAGGTATTTTTTTTAAGGATGCAGAACGCCCTTCTGAGAGCACCCTCATGTAAGTTCTTCGTCTAATTTAATGCCGGAGTTGAGTTTTTTTTCTCGGTCAAATAATGTCGAATATCCAGAATTCTTTCGGTAAAAGTGAGCCGAATTAAATTGTAAAATTCGAAATGGATTGTTCGAAAATTCATATTAATTTCGAAACTGGTTGTTCGAAAATTCATGTTAAATTTGAAACTGGTTGTTCTACTTCTTCCTCTGTAATTTTTTTTTGTTTTTTTTGGCGATTTCTGTGCTACTTGGTCAGACTGCAATTTTTTTTTCCTGCTATCCTTTTAATGTTTTCTGCATAATTATGGTTGGTGGGTTGAGAAAATCATGTTTATATAAAAAAGTTACAATAAAATTGCTTCTGTAATTTCAGATCTAACTTTGCACTGTTAAAGTGAGCCGCGACCGAGCACAGGTGAGCGGCTACGGTATTAGTATTGGTCAGGGGTGGGTGTATAGGATTTAATAAAGGGTAAAATAGTATTTTCGCATCTTTATTAAAATAACAAATATGTCATGGGGGTGTATCTCTTAATGTTGGGGGTGTGAATAACCGGGCCCTTCAAAAAATTTCAAGCCCACCATTTTGTATTTTCTTTGTGTCTAGTACGTTTATCACAACAATAATGCAGATTTTTCATTTCGTTTTGGAATTTATAGTGAATATTATACTACATAATTTATGACTTTGATATTAATTTTAGAACTCTCGGGCCGGGCCTGAAAAAAAGAGCAAGAAAATTTTGTTGTGACCTCCTCACAAGTTATGTCCATTTATTAATATTTAAAATGATAAAGTGTTGGGTGTGTAATAGACAATTCTATTTTTATTGAAATATAGAATAATATTTTTTATTGAAATAATGGAATAATATTTGTTTAAAAGTTTGAGTTAAAATGGATTTCGTCATTTATAAAAATGACCAAACAATTTTGGAACGGACCAAAATAAAAATTGTACAAATAAGTTTGGGATAGATGGAGTATTTTAAAGATTAAAGGTGTTATGTACTCAATGTTTTCTTATAAATACTATATTTTTTATGTTTTTACTTTTAAAGTTATTTTATTCAATAAACTATTTTTTTATTTTTTGTTGCATGAAATACACTTGCATGAAACTATCTCCCACAAACTTTTCTGGTCAAGAATTATGCTTTCATGTCTATAAATGATTGTTACTATTAATTTGATGTTATAGATTAGGTTAGATCTTGCATATACCAAGTGCATCGTGCACTTTATGTGAAATATATTGCACGTTTTAGTGTAAATAAGTTGTATATTTCATTTAATAAATTGGATATTCAAAAATACACTATGGCAAGCACGGTGCACCACCTGATGTACAGGAGACTCACTCTATAGATTAATCTGCACATGCTTTCTTTTGAAAACCATGAGTTTTAACTTCTTTTTTCTCATTTGGGACTTAAGAACACCAAGAGTTTAACCTTTGATTTTACAATCCAAAATCATGGGTAAAATTTGGGAAAACATCATAAAGCTAATTAGTGGAAAATAAATAATGAATAAACCCTAAATAATTAATTTTGTGGTTTCTCTTCATTTATGTAGACCAAACTATGAAATGGGCCCATGGTGAATATGTCGCGGCTGCATGCCTGGTTTCATTACTTACCACTATTGCCCAAATGGGCCATATTTTGTCCTTTTTTTCCTTCAATTTACTATCTAATTTGCGCTGACTGACTGTGAGTACTGGATAATGGGCCTTCAGTGAGCTGAAAATATGGCTTTAAATGGATGCCCATTTGGGCCTTCAATGGAAAGAACATATAAAATCAGCCCATTTCATTTTCCCTTTCATATTTTGCTTGGGTGTTTGCAAAAAGTTATTCTTAAATTGATTAAAAGTAAAAACTGATGGTATTTGTAAAAAAAAAAAAAAAAATTAATAATATTTGTAAAAAAAATTAATAATACTTAAAAAATTATTTATAAGCTACAAAAAGCAACTTCCTTTCAACATTTAGCTTATACTATCTCCGTACCGTAGTTGTTTACCCTTTTCAAAAAATAGTCTGCCACAACATCTCAAAATTACATCTCATATCATTATTTTTATCAAAAAAAAAAAAACATCTACTTTAGTAGTAAAGTAAAAAAAAAACTACAATACCCTCAATCAAAAATCACTTTATCACTTTAAATACAATTCCCTCCATCCCAATCAAAAACTCGTGTCAAATGTAAAGGGGTAAACAGCTATGGGACGGAGAAAGTAGCTTTTTAAAGCTTATTTAATCTAATAAAAGAGAAATAAAACATTCCAAATTGTTTATTCAAACAATTCTATCACTTATAATTTCTTGCAAACAACCCCCTAATCTTCTTTTCGATTTTCAACAAACAATTAGCTAAATCATATACTACATGTTATATTTTTGCCCAACCAAGTAAAGTTTATTAAATCATTGCACAATAAAATTCAAAAAATTCCGTTAAGCTGCTTATATTTCATATTTAATTTCATCTCTCATTTCAATATTTTTACTGTGTATTGCATCATTTTCGCATCAATATTGGCAACCGAAAGCAACTCGAGCCTATTAAAATTGTAAATTAGTCCCGTAACTATAGGGCGTTACCCCATTTTATCATGTACAAAATAAAATTTGCAATTTAATCCAGTGTATCTCCCGTTGGTCGCAATATTAGTTCAAAAGTTACCGGATATCATCACCGATGACTTCAGAACTAAATTCGCGACCAACTAAAGTATACGGAATTAAGTTGCAAATTTTAATTCGTACATACAAGACCGGACTGCCTTATAAATAATTCTAGACTAAAGTTGAAATTCTTTTCTGGATGTTCCTCTAGCTCATACCCGAAAGCCTCAAGAACCTACGCGAAGATCTATATTTGGACATCATCTGCGCGCAGAAACATCAGGTGCTATTTGCAGTTCTTGTTGAACCAGAGTCCAATGTTGAGGAAGCTTTCAAAATCGGACCGTGGTCTGCAACGAAAACGCGTATAATCAGGCTCTTGAAACTTTTTATTAAGAATGATTTGTTGCAGACGAAATGTGTACGGTATTTTATACCTTGTAATGGCATTTTCCTTGTTTTTAGTACATATTATTTGGGGCTAAATATTGAAGTTTCTTCCTTTAGTCATAAATCAGGTTGCGGTCGCTTTTGGTCACACTTATTGTTGGAACAAAAAAATTATTAATAATTTAACTTTAAACACATTTTTTATGAATAATCTTTACAAAATTCATTTTTTTTTAATTATTCAATTTATATACATACAATTTTTCTTAGAGAATGAGATCAATAGTACTTCGAATAGTAAGGTGTAGTTATATTTATTAAATAAATTTTAATATAATAAAATTATATATATAGTATAAAAAAAATTAATATTTTTCTTTTCATTAAATGGGGCCCCTCCTAACAAAAATTTTCTGGCTCCGTCACTAAATATGAGTAATTAAGTGATGGTTGAAAGATGGAGATAAAGTGAGTGCGTCCATAAAATGAATTAATGAACATATTTTTGGTGGACGGTTAAATAAGAAAAGTAAACACAATTTTTGAGGACGGAACGAGTATATATATAATTTAACAAAATAAAAAAGACAGATAATATATAAAATACTTTATGGATTAAAGATTCGTGGAATACAGCTCGGACAAGGTGAGAAGCGGAAGAAACAAAATTAGTGGCGTCATGTTCTGATGTTCATATAGTAATATACACTGTTACTTACAGTGACACTCTTGTATTCATATATAGTAATATATACATGGATTGACCGCAGGTATGTGTTAATTTTTTCAATAACAGTGTTATAACGAGAAAGTTATTAAAGGCGAAATAGTATTTTTTGAAAGAATTTCGTCTCATCTAAAAACTCGAACTTGTAGAAAGGTATGAAATTAATTCACTTATCTGGATTATTCTTTAGGCTGTCAACTCCATCATTGGGAGGAAGGAAAGACCCTTTACTGTCAGCGGGGTTTGAACTCAGGACATGGGCGTGAGCCTATATGAATTTCGTCTCATCTAAAAGCTCGAATTTGTAGAGAGGTGTGAAATTAAATCACTTATATAGTTTCCTTAATATTTTTGCCATTCGGGTGGGGTCCTTGTATTTGCATTTCACCATTTGATGCTACAATAAAATATGTCTTGAGATAAATTAACTACTAATTTGCTATGGTAGCATGCTTTGTTTTCCATGTGTTTTGAGAGTCGTTGCTACGTTGACCTTGTAGTGTATATGCGTGTGTTGATATAATGATAATGCTAAAGCCTAAAGGGTACACAATTTTGGTCATCTATTCTATTTTGATGTTTCGTCTTTTGTTTTGTTATACATTTAACATATGTAAAATATTGTCATTAATAATAATTTATTGGAAAAATGTCAATTCAGGGCCTGAAATATGGTAAATCTATCAATTTAAGGCTTGAAATATTTTTTTTATCGATTCAAGACCTGAAATATAGAAAACTATCAATCCGGGGCCTGAAAAATAGAAACTATCAATTTGAGGCTTATAAATTTTAAGACCATGTTTGACACATATATTTCATGTCCTTATTTCATGTTCTTATTTTTTTTTATTTTTAGGGTTTATGGTTCAAGGGGTTCAGGGTTCATGGTTCAAGGTTTAGGGTTCAACGTTTAGGGTTTAGGGTTTAGTGTTCAGGATTTAGGGTTTAGTGTCAAACATGGCCTTAAAATTTATAAGCTTCGAATTGATAGTTTCTATTTTTTAGGCCCTGGATTGATAGTTTTCTATCTTTCAGGCCTTGAATCGATAGAAAAAATCTTTCAGGCCTTAAATTGATAGATTTACCATCTTTCAGGCCCTGGATTGATAAAACTCCTTGCCAATCATTACAAGTGTGAAGAATCATCATATCTAAAAGCTCGAACTTCTAGCTAGATGTGTAATCAATTCATATATGATAATTGACAAAAAATTTATATAGACTTGGTTCATGCTATAAATCTTGTTTTTAATTCATGACATTTGACCCTACCCAGGGTATAATATAGATCAAGTTTAGTGATTTAGAAAAAATGTGCTGGAAATGATTGGAATGGGAAACCAACTCATGATAATTGTCTAACACTCTTTTACTCATGGGCTTAATTCTCGACTCTATTCTTGGGGAGGATCCAATCGACTTCTATTTAATATAAGTAGTGTAATTACTTCTGTAGGATTTATGCTAAGAAAATAATATAAACAAATTAATTTCATACCTTCTTAAAAATTTGGAGTTTTAGATTAGATGAAAATTTTCATGATATCAGATCCTTTAACGCACACCCACGTTCTGGATTCGAATTCAGCTAAAAATAGATATGTGGATATTAACCTTGCCCTCAGCCGATCGAATATACCAGCCCCAACCCACCCACAAGAGAGAAAATTTGAACAAAACAATTGAAAAAAAATAACCTAATCGAGCAACGAGAAGGATGAATGTTGGCGAAGTTGGAGGGGGAGTAGGAAAGCATAATGGTGAATTGCTGGAATAGGCCTGATCACCAATGTGGATCGTGCAGGCGAAAAATCACGAAATAAATTAGCGAATTGGAGATAAATAAGGGTTCGAAGTTTGAAACCTGATACTTGGCGGCAAGAAGGATATGTTCAAAAGTATGTAAAAAATAGTTTGGTCCTTTTTATTCTATTCTATGAACGGTAAGGATTCAATGTCTTATTTGAGATATTTGCAGTAGTCGGCGTCAATGGCTGATACAAGGGGAGGCTAGGGGTGGCAGCAGTCCCCACAAACTTTTTTTTTTTTTTCAATGTACATATATGGAAGAGTTCCGAGGATACATTTTATAAATATAGCGTTTCATATATAACTTGTTAACCGCGTGAATAATTCTAGAAATAAAGGGAAAATTCTTATGGGACCAAATTTGATCGTAGGACCATTTTCGTGAGTTCATATTCTAATGAGAGCAAAAATAAATTAGTTTAAATGAACACATTTGCTATGAATGTTTGCATATCTCGAAGGTAAAATTAGGTCTAGAAGTTGAGAATGAATACGAGAGTTTTCCGAATATGTATTGCAATGCATATATAATTTTACCAATCAAATTTCATGGGTCTAGATCTGATGGAGCACCAAAGGAGCACCGTGTTGTGGTTGAACTAGGGCTGTTCACGGTACGGACCAAAACGGATATTTAAAATTATCCGTGTCCGTACCAAAGTTCGGTTATTTTAAAATTGAAGTGTCCGTCTCCGTACCAAAACTTCGGTTCGGAACGGTATGAATTTTTCATTTTTCGGTACGGTTCGGAACGGATTTTCGGTTATAACGGAATCGGATCGGAATGGATCAGATCGGACCAAAGAAACGTTTTTTTTAAACTTTTTCTCCTTTTTTTTTTCTATCACCCCTCATTTTTCTTTTTAATCACAATTTTCTTAAAAATATTTGTGCAATCTAAACAAAATGCACATGAATTCAATATCTCTTCAACCATATTCATGCATCTACCCTTCAAACTCAAACATATTACATAATAGGATAATAGTTAATTAAAAATAATAAAATAACTCAAGACATCATCAATGGTGTATTTAAAACATGGCTAATAAAGTACGCATTTAAAAATTTATTGTGAATTTTCGTCGATCCAAATTGACGAGAGGTACAGACTACAGAGCGTTGAGTTGGTGCAAGAGAGTAAGGATGCGTAATTGCAAATTAAGAATTTTATAGAATTCTCTATAATTATAAATCACAAATAAAGAAGTAAATATTCTAATATCTCGCCAAAATATTCATGTGATATATTCAATATTAAATTACATGGATATCAATAATCTATAATACAATTTAATGAATACAAAATAAATGAATAATTAAATTTATTATATATTTAAATCGGTTATTCGGTTCAGTACGGTTCGGTGCGGTTTCATTCGATTTTTCGGTACGGTTAATTCAGTAATATCCATGTCCATATCCAAAAAAAATTCGGTTCGGTTCAGTTCGGTTCGGAAAAAGTCAAAAAGTCAATGGTTATTTTTGGTTCGGTTCTTTTTCGGTTCGGACTCGGTAATCTCCAAACTCCGTGAACAGCCCTAGGTTGAACGGTAAATGGAGCGTAAGGCGCGTGTATGTATTCAGGACCAAATTTGATCATAAAATGACCATTTTTCGTGGGTCCATATTCTAATGGGAGCAAATAGATGAACACATTTTACCAATCAAATTTTATTGATGCACACTTAATTTATTGTACACAGATTAATTTTTTGTAGTGAATGCGTAAAGACAACTGGAAAACACCAATGACGAGACGTGCTATATACATATTTATCATGAAAAGTGAAGTCTGTTGCAAAGATGCATGGGTCTAGATCTGATGGAGCACCAAAGGAGCACCGTGTTGTGGCTGAACGGTAAATGGAGCCCAAGGCGCGTGTATGTATTCAGGCGAAAGCTGCCACGTAAATTTCGTGAGAAGGGTTGCCAAGAAGATCTTGGCTTCCATTACCGCAAAGTTTTGGCCGATGCAAATACGGGGACCCCAGCCGAAGGGCGTGAATGCAGCTTGTCCATTTGCAGCTTTCAGTATGCCTTCGGCAAACCTATCGGGTTTGAAGATTGCAGCATCTTCTCCCCAGATTTCGGGGTTTCTATTAAGCATGGCTAATGGGAGTTGCATTAGTATGCCCTTTGGTATGATGAAGTTTCCTAGCTTTGTATCTTCTTCCACAACCCTAGAGATCTCAATGATTGGCGAGCATAAACGCAACACCTCGTGTATAATCATGTTTACCTGCATGCAAATATTTGGATGAAATACTAAAGGGATTCTAATCAACAAATTAAATACTATCGAAAATTAAGGTCGTACAATTTTCAATTGGCTTATGTCATCAGAGCAGAGTTTCTTTCTGCCGCCAAGGACTCGGAAAACCTCGTCTCTTCCACGAGTTTGCCAGTCTTGGTGAATCGCGAGATTAATCATGGTCCAAACAAGGAGATTAGAAGTGGTCTCGTACCCTGCAAAGAAGAAGACCTTACAGTTTCCAATGGCGTCGTCTACAATTCCTTCAACATCGACCTCTTTAGCTTTGTGTTCGTCGTACAACTCATCCAAAAACAGGTCAAATAAGTCATGACCATCTTTTACGCCCTCTCTTCTCTTCTTTACTCTCTCATTTACCATATTCCGAAATGACGATCGTAATTCGCCTTCCATTGCCTTCGCCTTCCTATGTGCTTCTGTTGGCAAGTATCTGTAAATATTTCATAAATTAAACTCAGGGGATCTAATTAAGAAACAAATTCTTAATTTCATCTTATATTAGTATTTTCGAAACATATAAAAATTGGATCAAATTAGTTTCCAATATGCTTTAATAAAAGTTTCATCCATTCTGCTTATAGCATACCAAATAACATCGATATTTTCTATATATGAGCATCTTTCATTTTATACGTTGTTCATCATACTTTTAATTATTGTACGATTATTGCATTGATAATATTCAGTAACACACTTATAAATTAACAAATAATTATTAAAGATTAGTATTATTTTCTTTTTCTTTTTTATTAATTAAAATTTGAATATATATAATAATAAAAATAATTAAATTGGAGCGGCTGCCCCGCTCCATCATGCATACAAATCTTGCATTGCATGCGCATGAGAATTTTTAGTCAAATTTACAGAGAAATTTTTTTTTTTTTAGTTTCATAATTCATCTACGGTCCATTTTTCATCTAAAAAATTTTTAATATTCAACTTTAGTCCCATAACTAAATTAATTGTTCAATTTAGGTCCAAAAATGTGATTTTACATGTAAGAAAATTGTATAATGAATATTTACGGGAATAATGTTTTTAAGGATATTAACTTGGTGTGTGTGTGTGTGTGTGTGTGTGTGGGGGACAATAATTTTACGGGCTTGAAAATGTAGGACAATATATTTTAAAACTTATAAATATAGGACAATATGTTTTTAAATTTGTAAATATAGAACAATATGTTTTAAAAATATGTAAATTTAGGACAATCGAGCCCAAACCTCACATGACATTTCAGCCCGATTTGGGCTTATTCGGGCTCAATTGTCCTACATTTACAGATTTTAAACATATTATCCTATATTTACATATTTTAAAACATATTGTCCTATATTTTTAAGTCCGTAGAATTATTGTCCTTAAAATGCAATCCCCAAAAAATTATTGTCCTAGAAAAATATTTTCCCAGAATAATTACCCTTTTCCTGGAAAATCGAATATGTTGACAGCAACGTTTGCCATAAGAGAAAGGTCACTCAGAATACGAAAACACTTCCTCATCTCAGCGTCGAACGGACGGCTGAAGAGCA
Organism: Stenogyne calaminthoides; assembly: GCA_037126765.1. Lineage (NCBI taxonomy): Eukaryota > Viridiplantae > Streptophyta > Magnoliopsida > Lamiales > Lamiaceae > Stenogyne > Stenogyne calaminthoides. The sequence continues at coordinate 33,733,075 of JBBCBC010000025.1, read as the reverse complement.
TCGTCGTGACAGATGAACCGGTGTACGCATCAAGATAATCGAAAACATCGACTACACCTGATCCATCCTTCATCTTCTTTTTCCAGTCATTCAATATGCTCTCGCAACACGATACCATTGTAGGCAACATATTCTACAACACATGAACAAAATATATATCAAATTAACAAAAAATATGGCAACAATGCGTGGAAAATAACAGGGACGTACAGTTGAAATTTCCTATTATACAATGGTGTAATATAATTTATTTTTTTTATTTTTGGAAAAGAATGGTGTAACATTTTTTATTTCACTATTTTAATATAACCAGCAACGTCCTATAGCATTAAAACATTAATGACTTGATTTTTAACTACATATCAAAGAAAAAGACTTCGTATATCGATTTAATATCACATCAAATAAAAAAAACAAAATAATAGATTAACATTTCAAAATAAAGTGAGAATTATTGGCATATTATCTATAAAATCCAAAATTAATGATATAATTTAATATGAAAATTGGGATAGGAGGGGACTATATATACTAGATATTTATTTAAAAATTAAACTATGAGAGTTGTAGAATTAATTCGTTTATATTATTTTCTCAATTACTACAACAATATTTTTGATATTTGACAACGTATTTAAAGCTTCATCACCTTCAATCTATCAAGATGAAAAGCAGGGTTCAGCTTCGTTCTATGCCTTGCCCATTTCGCTTCCTCGAATTCGATAATCCCACCAACCATCAATTTGAGTATTTTGTTTGTAGTCCTAAAATTCTTCTGAAAGATCGTGTGTTTTGTTAACACCTCTCTCACCAACTCCACATCCGATATGTAAACTCTTGGCCTCGGCCCCATCCAGGTGAACGAGTTCTTACCTGCAAATCATATGTAACGCATTCTTGTTGCGCCTCATTCTATATATAACAAAAATATATATTGATAATATATATCGAGTTAATCAAGAATAATCCTGTAACTTTAGTCGTGTTCAATTTGAGTTTTGTATTTTGTTACTTTTTCAATTTTGGTCCTTTTGTTGCACATTTGGTCCTTTTAGAATAAAATTGGAAAAAGTAAAAAGATGCAATACTAAAATTGAATATAAAAATTTGAAAAAAGTGAAATGTACATGACCAAAAATTTAGTCAAGTGTGTTTTTACTTTCGTTGGACCAAAATTGAAAAAATAGAAACATACAAGATAAAATTAAACTCAGCCTATATTACATGATGACGATTCTTGATATTAACTCGGATAATATATCTATTAGTACGAGGCCTTACCATATTGATTAATGGTCTTGAGAATGAAGGGCATGACACGTGGGAGGATGTCTTCGTGAAGGCCGATGGGTTTCGCATGAGCTTCCTTGTACATTTCGACGATCTCTTTCGTATCACCGAAGAGAAGCTTGTAAGAGTTACCTTTGAAGCCTTGTTTCCTAAGGAACCTCTCTAGTCTCCTTGGCTCTAGCCATACCCAATTGAATACTTTCCATAGCCACACCAACAATATGGTGAGCAATGAAATGAGGGCAAATTTCCACATTTTTAATAGTTGTTTTTCTTTATTTTGATTATATATATTATGTCTATCAGAATGATGTATTTATACAAACTTTAGTGTTTGTTGTGATTTTGTTCAATCAAGTTGTGGAGTCCCATTTCAATATTATATTGGAGCACGAGGCACGGTCCGATAACTAGCATGTAGTTATGAATATATGTGCTTTTAACTGTTGCTTGAAATTTGAAAGAATTTTTGGTCCACAAACATTACATAAAAGACTCATGCTTGTGTGAGACGGTTTCACGATGAGACGGGGTATAATTTGGGCACTGACGCTTTAACATTTTGAGACCACTAATTTTTTATTTTATTTTTTCACAAACAGAAATAATGGTACGTGGCAATTAATGAATAAGTAAACAATAAATAGAGACTGTTGGGTTATGGAGCATGATAGACTGCTTCACGTCCCAACTTCTGAATTAATTAAAAAAAATTGGGGCTATTTTTTCATGGTCAAAGTGTTTGACCAGAATGAGCTTTTAGCGTTCTGGCCAATATCGCCTACAAATACTTATTTGATTTATTGTATCTGTTATCACCGAACATATTAGTAAATCTCCTAGCTTGATAATGCCCCACAAATATAATTATTACTGACGAATAAAGTAACAAAATCCGTGTTATTTCAATTTCATTTCTTTTTCAATTTCTCCATAGTTGCAGTAATTTAAATCATAGAGACCACTAATTTTTTTTTGGAACGCGAGGGCACTCAATTTTATGCAAACAAACCACGTCCAAAGAAATTTTAAATAAACCATTACTAGATTCAAAGCAAGTTTTGTCGAAATTTAATAATTTTGGTCGAGGAGAATAGGAAAATTCAGTGGAATACATATTCCTGACATGTTACATATTCAATTATTATTTTATCTTATTGTTTTGCGTGAAAACGTACGCATTCAATTATTTCCTTACATGTTACATATTCAATTATTATTTTATCTTATTGTTTTGCGTGAAAACGTACGCATTCAATTATTTTCTTGTAGCAAAAAGACGAAGCCCTCGCCCCTAGGGACCCCACCCCCCGGCCCGACAAGAATGGTGGAGGTGGTAAATCATGGTGACTTAGTGGCCCATTAGGTGGGAGGATCAGTGTCTGGTGCCCACAAGGAGCTATCCCCACATTGGAGGGATAAAACTCCCACATCGCCTTTTGTTGTCGATCGATCTCTTCGTCCTCAGAAGAATCGCCACCCGAACTAATCGAAGTTATGCTCATGCGGGCACATTCAATAATTCCTTCTTGAATGCGATGGAAGGAAACATATACTACAAATTTTCTTGTGCAACAGTTCAATATTCTAAAAATAGAAGAAAAATTTGACGGTTAGAAAATAAGTACATGAATAAGGAATTAAAATTTATTTTGTTAGGATTACAGAAAAAGCTAATTAATTATGAAAATAAGCACGCATGCAATTACTTTTGTGATGACACGTTAAATAATGTTATTATTACATGCAAAGACTTTGCAGCATAGCATAAATGACTTCTTTTCTTATTTATTTGAAAAATATTATAATATATTATTCGTTTGCTAGCTAACAAGTTTGGGTAATTGCAATGTAGTCTATATTTTTTGGAGACTACTAACAACCCAATACATTCATCTAAATAAATAGTATTCTAGTACATTTTTAGAGGGTAAAATATCATTATTAATCTTTGAGTTGATTGTGGGTTTTTTGTGTATTTATTATTTAATTAAAAATTGTCAAATCATATGTAATCATCATCCCACCATCAATCTACATCACTTTAATTGAAAATTCAAATACCATCCCAATACATTCCCCCTACACTTTACAATTCTCAATTCCTCTCTCTCTCTCTCTCTCTCTCCACATCACCACAAATATCAAAATACTTTTTTTTTCTTCTTCTTTCTTTGCAGAGGAGCCAAAGCGGGGTGGTGGCGGTGGTGGAGGGGTTCGCATTTTTTACGGAGGAGGCAAAGGGGGGGGGTGGCGGTGGTTGGGTGGGTTGATGTTGATGGTCAGATTTGTGTGTGGTGGTGGTGGTTTTGGTATTTGAAGCGATGGGCGGCGGATCTGTTAAAGGTATGTTAATAGATGACGAAGACAAAGAAGCCTAAGTCATTTGGCGGCGGATCTGTTAAAGGTATTTGAAGCAATGGGCGGCGGTGGGCGGCGCATCGATTATGACGAAGACGAAGAAGCCTAAGTCAAAGTTATGTTAATAGATGAGTTTTTTGGTTATTTTTAGGTGAGTTTTTTTTTAAAATTTCGATGAAGATGCAATTTTTGTTGTTGTGTATGTGTGTGTGTGTGGAGATGATGGTTCAGTTGTTTTTTTTTGGTAGATATAGATGGAGCTGCATTTTGGTGTTTTTAAGGCAAGTGATTCTATAGATGTAGATATGATTTTTTATGGGAAGAATGATTGGGATTTTTCTGGGCACATAGGCAATGGTGAAGATGCAATTGCTTAAGTTATATACAATTTTTGCTCGTGTATGCAATTTTTTTTTTTTTGCGCATGTATGTAATTTTTTTTTTAACCCTTGTATGCAATGTAATTAACGTGTATGTAATTTATTTTAGTGTATGCAATCTATTTAGTGTATAAGAAATGTTTTTAGTATATATGCAATGTATTTTAAATATATGCAATTTTTTTTACTGCACACTTTATTTTTACAGGTATTTGCATTTTTTATTTTGATATTATTAAAAAGAATAAATAATTATATATTTTTTTTAAAAAATTGTCAAATATTTTTTTTTCTATTTTTCTACGAAAATAAGATTGGAAAAGTATTTATTAATTAATACTTATTTAAATTAAAGAAATAAATATTTTTTTTTAACAATAATAAGAATTTTTATATAGTATATAATAATAATAATATAAAAATTGAATATGGAAAAATCTAAAAATAAACACTGAAAAATGCACTCTGCACATATATGACAATATATTATAAATTTAATTAAAATGAAGGAGATATATTAAATAAGAAAAAGGGAAAAAGTGACAAGATACGAAAAAGGTGATAAGACACAAAAAATGTGACAAGACATGAAAGAGATGGAAAAAAAAGTGACAAAACACGAAAAAAGTGATAAGACACAAAAAAAATCATCACATAGAAAAATGGGAAATGAAGAAATAAATAATTGAGAGAAATGAGGGGAATTTTTGTCAAATTATATGTCAAATAAAGTCAAAATATACCTAGTTAATATTTTCAATTTAACAATGTACTAGATAGTAATTGCCCCTAACAAGTTGTGTCATGTGTGATCATATGCCCATTTCAAACAATAACATGTCGGCCGGGTCCGGTTATACACACCCCATAATTAGTAAATGCACCCGCATCTCCTCCCCTCTTTAGGTGGAGCCACGTTGAAGCTTAGGGGGGGCCATGGTATAATAGTTGGGATTTCACATTGGTACTTGAAATTGGGATAGCAATACTTTGTTGAGCAGAATTTGTTTACCCATTTAGTAAAGTCAGCCCAAATGTTTAATGCAAGATAGTTGGTTCACTTTTTAAATATTTTTGCTTAAATTTTTTTAAACTCCAAATAAATTATAAATAACTTTATAGATTGTACTTTTAAGTATAATAATAGTTGCACGATTTTAAAAAATATTATAAATATATGATGCACATGGGTGTACATGAGACCCAATCCTCAATAAAAATATAAAAAGTTAAATATCTCAATCAAATTCGTTAATTGAAAACAACTCTCCAAGATGAACTTTTTTTCCCCCTCAGACGGTCTAATAGTGTATATTCAGAAGCAAATTATAAAAAATTATGTATAGAAGCAAATTGTTGATTTTAGTGATTTGCAAGAGACGCTATATATATATATATATATATATATATATTTATGTATTTTGAGATATATAATAATAATATTAATATATCTTGTATAAATATAAAATATTTAAATTTTATTATCGAATATATATTAGCTTTGAATAAAATAAATTGGCCCCCCTCACCCAAAATCCTAGCTCCGCCCCTGGCTCTTTAGCGTGTTTCTTTTCTTTTTCTTTTAAAATTAAAGAGTAAAAAGGAGAAAATAGTATTTAGGATTTTTTATTAAAGGGTATTATTAGGAATATTTGACTGTGTATATATTTATAGACTAGATATTATTCTTTTATTATTTTCCTAATTTATTTGGTCAATATTGTTGTATATTGTAATCCCTTTTATATAGTGGAAATTCCCCATCACCGGGTTATTGGTGATCATTCGCTTAATCTTACATGGTATCAGCCATCGATCCAGGAAACCCTATGTTCTCTTAATCTTTCTTCCGCCGATTTCTTCTCTTCTTTTTTCCGTCGCTCCTCGCGTTGTAGGGCCTCTTGCCCGTCGGACTCATCTTCTCCGACGCATCACTCGGACTGGTCTCCTCCGCTTGTGAGTTATCTCTTCCCCAAATTTTGTTCGATCAAACCCTAGATCGTCCAGCACTAATTCTCGAACGATCTCTAGCGCTGCTCCTCTCTTCTCTGTTTCGTCTGAAATCATCAAAGCTTTTTCATCCGTCATGGCCGCACCTACTAACGATCCTCTTCCCGTGACAACCATGATCAATATGGTTCCTATTAAACTGGAACCTTCTACGTATCTGACGTGGTATCGTCAAGTCGTTCACATGGCTGAGTGTTTCGACTTGATGGGCTTTCTTGATGGCTCCGCCGTCACACCGAACCCAACTGTTACGTCTGCCTCTGGTGAACAATCTCTGAATCCCGAATTCACCACTTGGCGTATGAAAGATAAGAAATTGTTGAGTGTGATGTTTACTTCTCTTTCTGTTGATGCCGCCTCTGAAGTCCTCGATTGTGCTACATCACAGGCTGCCTGGTCTACACTCCAGGCCATTTATTCGGATACATATGCGTCCCACACTCACCAACGGCGTGAGGAATTATTGTCGCTTCGAAAGGGCGAGCTCTCGGTTGATGATTTTGGCAAGAAATTTAAAAATTTGTGTGATCAACTCTCGGCAATTGGTCTTTCGATTGATGAGGCTGACAAGAGCCATTGGTTTCTTCGTGGCCTCGGTATCCAGTTCGCGAATTATGCAGATACGAGAATGGCGTTAGATAAACTCCCGGTATTTCGCGATCTGCTTTATCAGGCTCGTCAATACGAGATGATGATTCGCTCTATGGAGGGTGGTACTCCGTCTTCTGCGGCTTTCACTGCTTCGAATGCAGGTGGTGGGGGTCGAAACAATTCTGGTCGCAACTCAGGTGGTCAGGGCTCGAATGGTGGTCAGGCCTCCACTCATGGTCAAAATTATGGTAATGGTCAAAGTCAAAATAATAGTGGCCGCAACTTTCAGCAGGGATTTCGCCAGCATTCTAGATTTTGGGGAAAATTCAAACAACAATCAGGGTACTCAGAATGGTAATGGGGGTCGTCGTATTCCTCAGTGCCAGATATGTCGTGGGGAGCATTATGCTGATAAGTGCCCCCAGTTTGTCGTTGCTCGTAATGTTGTCTCTTCTACTAACCTTGCTCAGGCCTTTAGTATTGCTTGCAATGTCTCGGACCCAGCACCGGATTGGTATTTGGACTCTGGCGCATATGCTCATATGACCAATCAGACCTCTGCACTCGACTCTTATGAGTCGTATACTGGTAATGATTATGTTATTGTTGGTAATGGGAATGCTCTTAATATTTCACATATTGGTTCTTCTACTTTATCTTCAGGTGTAAATTTGTTGGATGTTTGGTGGTGCCTCATATCACCAAAAATTTATTGTTTATAAGTAAATTAACTGCAGATTATTCTGTTGACGTTGTCTTTTTTGATAAGTTCTTTGCGATTCAGAATCGGATCACAAAGACAATTCTGGCTCAGGGAAGGTGTGATAAAGGACTATATTTGCTTGATTGAGGTGTTCCAGCTTTGGTTGCTGCTATTCGGAATAAAGCTTTGAAGGCCAGTTTTGATTTGTGGCATTTACGCCTGGGGCATGTCCCATTTTCCGTTATTTCTATGTTAAATAAGTTAGGACATATTTCAGTTTCGTCATTATTACTGAATCCTATTGTTTGTTCATCTTGTCAATTGGCCAAAAGTAAACGTTTGTCTTTTGCTTTAAATGAAAAATGTGATGTTGTTGTTCTTGACTTGATTCATTGTGATTTGTGGGGTCCAGCTCCGATTACTACTTCTGATGGGTTCAAATATTATGTTACTTTTGTGGATGACTTTTCTCATTTTTCGTGGATTTTTCTGATGCGTGCAAAGTCTAAATTTTATGATATCTTGGTGTGTTTTCATGCTTTTGTTTGCAATCAGTTCTCTCGGTCGGTTAAGGTTTTTCAAGGTGATGGTGGTACGGAATTTGTCAACTCTCGTGTTCGTGAGTTTATATCTTTGCATGGAATATTTCATCGTCTCTCTTACCCGTATACTCCACAGCAGAATGGTCATGCTGAAAGAAAGCACCGTCATATCTCTGAAATGGGCCACTCTATGATGTTTCATGTCCATGCTCCGGCTTCCTTGTGGTTTGATGCCTTTGCTACTGCTGTCTACGTAATTAATCGCTTACCGTCCTCTGTCTTGCATGACAAGTCACCGTTTGAACTATTATTTGGGTCTGTTCCGAATTACTCAAATTTCAAGCCATTCGGTTGTCGGGTTTATCCATTCTTACGGGATTATGCAGAACACAAGCTTGCACCCCAGAGTCGTCCATGTATTTTTCTTGGGTACAACAGCATGCACAAGGGATTTCGGTGTTTTGATCCTACTTCTTCTCGAGTGTTTACGACTCGCCATGCTCAATTTGATGAGTTGTGCTTTCCATTTTCTAGGGATCCATCTCCTCCATCCGCCTCGGATTTGGAAATTTCTAGCTTTCTTGATGGCGTTGCTATTCCGCCACCACTTTTGGCTATGCACCCTGTTCCACCTCCTATTAGTGCACCATTGCCACGCCTGTTATTGGACGATGCCGAGTCCAGCCCTCCTCCTGCGCTCGATCTGCCGCCAGCACTGGTCCAGGCTGCAGCGCCCTTTGCGTAACCCGCAATGCCCGACGCGCCAGCCCCAGCGCCCGAGCTACCCGCCGAGCCCGGTCTCCAGCCAGCCGATGCAGCACCTGCTCATCTTCCTCCTCAACTCCAGCCCGTGCATCCTATGATCACACGCTCTCGTGTTGGCACGTTCAAGCCATGTTATCCTGTTGACCTCTCCACTTCGGCTCTACTCTCGGCCTTAGTTGCCTCTTCCGAGCCCAGAGGGTTCAAGTCGACTGTTAAGTTTCCACAATGGTTGGCCGCTATGCAGGAGGAGATTGATGCATTACGGGATAATCACACTTGGGATTTAGTGCCTCGACCTCCTGGTACTAATATTGTTGAGTCGGAATGGGTTTTTCGCACCAAATATCATGCAGATGGTTCTATTGAAATTCACAAGGCCCGTCTTGTTGCTCAGGGTTTCACTCAGGTTCCCGGCACAGATTTTCATCACACCTTCAGTCCGGTGGTTAAAGCAGCCACTGTTCGGGTCATATTGGCTCTGGCAGTTCAGCATCAGTGGTTCTTACATCAGCATGATGTCAAGAATGTCTTTCTCAATGGGATTCTTGACAAGCCAGTGTTCATGGCTCAGCCTCCGGGATTTGTTGATGCACGTCATCCTGATCATGTCTGTCGTCTTAAGAAGACGCTTTATGGCCTTAAACAGGCTCCACTAGTCTGGTTTCAGCGATTCAGAACTTTTCTCCTGAGCTTGGGCTTCTGTCAAAGCCGTTCTGATTCTTCATTGTTCTATCTGGTTCGAGGTACTTCAGTCATTTACCTTTTATTATATGTGGATGATATCATTGTCACAGGTAATGTTGAACCTCTATTGAAAGAATTCATTGCTCGTACGCACAAGGAGTTTAAAATTAAGGACTTGGGCCGTCTTAATTACTTCCTTGGACTTGAGGTCTCATCACACCGGATGGTTTATTTGTTGGGCAGGCAAAATATGCTCATGACATTCTTGATCGAGCTGAACTGGTTGATTCAAAACCGGTTTCTACTCCTCTGGTAGCTGGGAGATTTTAGTTAGTGATGGCTCTCCGTTCCGTGATCCCACACTCTATCGTTCGTTGGTTGGAGCTCTTCAATATTTGACCATCACTCGTCCGGACTTATCTTATGCAGTGAATGTCGTCAGTCAGTTCCTTCATTCTCCTATAGTTGAGCACTTTAATGCAGTGAATCCAAGCGCCATAAATCCTAGGTAGTTGGCTACTCAGATGCTCATTGGGCTCGTTGCATTGAAACGAGACGTTCTACGTATGGCTATTCGATTTTTCTTGGGGGTAATCTTGTTTCTTGGAGTGCTAAGAAACAACCGACAGTGGCTCATTCAAGTTGTGAGTTCGAATATCGAGCTATGGAAAATGTAGCAGCAGAACTCGTTTGGCTCACCAACCTTCTCACTGAGCTTAAGATCAAGACCTCGTCACGCCCGATACTCTTATGTGACAACAAAAGTGACATATTTCTAAGTCAGAATCCTGTTGCTCACAAACAAGCTAAGCACATTGATTTGGACTATCATTTTGTTCGGGAGTTAGTTTCTACAGGGAAGATTTCCACTCGCTTTGTTCCGTCTCATTTACAGTTGACAGACATCTTTACCAAGAGTCTTCCTCGTCCTGCTTTCGAGTTTCTTCGTTCCAAGCTCTGCGTTTGCCTTCATCCCACGCAACGCTTGCGGGGGGTATTAGGAATATTTGACCGTGTATATATTTATAGATTAGATATTATTCTTTTATTATTTTCCTGATTTATTTGGTCAATATTGTTGTATATTGTAATCCCTTTTATATAGTGGAAATTCCCCATCACCGGGTCATTGGTGATCATTCACTTAATCTTACAGGTATACTGAGTAGTAGTTCATAATTTTTATAGGTGTATTTCCTAATATTTGGGGTGTTAATAACTCGATCCTAAAATCTCACACATTATTCAATCGGACCATTATAACATAGAATACGATATAGAGTAATCGAGTTTGAATCACAAATGGTCTCATAACTTTAGCCTCAAGTAGATTTAGTCTCATAAGTTTTTTTATCGTCAATTTAGTCTCAATAACTTTGACGATGTCCAATTTTGGTCTCAAATCGATCCGAAAACTAAAAAATGATGTCGTTTTGCCATTTCAATTTGGGGCTTTTCGACGAATGTTGTGACTGGACTGCCACGTATACTGCTACTTATATTTTTAAATGTGTTTGAATAATTATTGTTATCAATTCTGCTAACTTGTTACATATATTATATTATTATTATACAATGTACTTCATTATTCATTCCAACATCCAAATCTTATTTAAATGCATAAATCTGGGACAATCTTTCAATTCCTGGAGTTTGAATCACGAATAGTCCCATAACTTTGGCCTCAAATAGATTTAGTCCTATAAATTTTTTTGTCATCGATTTAGTCCCAATAACTTTGACAATGTCCAATTTTAGTCCCAAATCGGCCAAAATAACGTTGTTTTGCCATTTTTTATTTAGGGCTTTCCGGCTGATGTTGTGACTTGACTGTCACGTGTATTTTCTTATTGTCAATTCTATTTTAGTTTTAAGTTAAAAATTTTAATTATATATGCCTAAAATTCTAGCTGTTAAAATAAAATACACGTGGCAGTCCAGCCACAGCATCCGCCGGAAAGCCCCAAATAAAACGGCAAAACGAATTTGTTTCAACCGATTTGGGACTAAAATTGGACATTGTCAAAGTTATTGGGACTAAATCGATGATAAAAAAAACTTATGGGACTAAATCGATTTGAGACCAAAGTTATGGGACCATTTGTGATTCAAACTTCAATGTTTTCTATGATCTTGGCGAATTTTTGGGATTATATCTTGACAAATGATAAATCTTTAAAAATCGGGACTATCTTTACGATCTTGCATTCTTGATAATCCTTTTTGGGATAAGTCCTTGTCCTCAGGATAAATCGCACCCAAATCTCCCATTGAACTTCTTGCCACATTCTTCTTTTCTTGACTCTTGATATTCCCTTCTTGGTGGGACTATGATGTTAAAGATCTTAGATAACGTTTCATCGGGACAATTATGTTTGCCAAATCTTGTGCAACCCGTTAAATGACATCACAATTTACACAAGGCCTTCTCGATTATGCTCATATCGTTGTTGGTGTGCCTTAAATTTGACGAAAGGTTGGAATCGCATTCTTCTCAGGTTATTATTGAATATAACCTCCGCCTTGAGCCAGTAGAGTCGAGGACCCCATAAGTTTAAAAAGCTTCTTCCATATCGTCAATTGTACACAGATCGGACATAAGCATTCTTGATTCATCCGCTGCTCATCCTTATTCACATCATTCTCAGGCCCTTTTGAAGATTCGTTGGCCCAAAGAACTCATTGTCCTCAAGGACCAATTCCCAAAAACATAAAAAAAAAAAGTAAAATCTGAACTCCTAGAAAACTCAAGGAACAAGGCCAGTATATGTCGTTAAATTTCATCAATTATAATTAGATGTGACCACTCATTTAAAAATGCTCCCATTATCAAATCTTCATCCAGTCATTCGGCCCATTATTGGAATATATTTCCGATAAAACATTTAACACTTCCCAACTCATCCCATCTCTTTTCTGGACTCTTCGATATTCCCTTGCAATTTAAATTTTAATATTTGGTTTTTTGGATATATCTTATTTCATGGACGATGATGTTAATTTCGGGGGTTTAGGGTTCAAGAAAATCTTTTGGATTTTCAGTTGGCAAGTTTTAGGGTTTTTTGTGAATGTATGAATTGAAGCCCAATTCGGGCCGGGATTGACGTTTCAATCGATAGGAAAAATCAACCTTAAATTGGCCACCATTTAATGTATTCAAGCGAAAAACATTATGTGGCAATCCCAAAAATTTATAAGCAACTTCTCCTATTCGACCCTCCACCGATAAACCTACATCATTCTCTCTCTTCAGGAAATTAAATCGACATCACAATTTACACAAGGCCTTCTCGTTGTCTGATTGTCACCAAATAATTGAGCTCAAAATTATTTTCCTTGGGGTTTGTTTGGTGTTGGGTGTGGCCCAAAACCTTCGAAATATTTGGTTTTTAATGGGATCCAAAGGGATGAATTTTTATAAGATCTCTTGAATGGAGTTTGAAACAAAATAAAGTTAAGTGTTATCATTAATTATAAAAAAAAGTGTGGATTTAAATAACAGTTATTATGTGAATATAACCTCCATCATCTTTGGGCTGGAACTCGTTTGAGGTCGTATCGAGACCCCATAAGTTTACATTGTAAGCTTCTTCCATATCGTCAATTGCACACAGATCGGACATATGAGGCACAAGATCAATTACGGAATGCTCGTCATCCGCTGCTCATCCTCTAAATTATCTAAAGGCCCAAATTTCAATTCTCAGGCCCTTTTCCAACCAAATAATTCGTTGGCCCAAGGAACTCATCATACCCAAGGAAAGTCTCACAATCACTCTCGGGCCCATCAAGAAAAAATGGATCCATCATGCATAAAAAAAAAAAAAAGTAAAATCTGAACTCCTAGAAAACTCAAGGAACAAGGCCAGTATATGTTGTTAAATTTGCAGGCCCAACTTCACAATTATAATTAGATGTGTCAAGCCCAATATGATAATCATGGGCGAAGTCACTCAGACGCCCAAATGGATCAATAAACAAGTTTGGGTCACCAATTTATCAAATCTCACACATTTAGTCATTCGGCCCATAATTCGGCCCATTATAACATGGAATATATACGATACGGAGTAACCCGTTAAGAGCATTTGCTAACTGGTTACATATATTATATTAGGAAAATTGTTAATTAATTAATTACCGACATAAAAGATTATAAAAATTATCAATTTAAAGGCGCCTTTAAATATTTTTCCTATCGATTCGAGAGGTGTTATCCGGAAAATTAAAAACTATCGATCCAAGGCCCGAAAAAAGATAGAAAAAATTATCAATTTGAGGATAAATCACACAGTGGCCCCGACTGAAGATAAAGGCCGTGTTTGACACTTATATTTCATATCCTTATTTCATGTTCTTTTTTTTTTATTTTTAGAGTTTACGATTCAAGGTTTAAGACTAAGCACAAAGGGGGGTAGGGTTTAGGGTAAATGGTTCGAAATGTTTTAGAGTTCATCGATTTTGTATTCTTTAAATTTTTTGGGTTTTAGTGTTGGTAATTGGTTTAGGGTTTTAGTATGCTCAAAAAGATAAACATTATCTTATTTTTAAATTTTATGATATGCGATTCTTATTGTTTAGTTGAATTGATCATTCTTTCAAGTAAGTTTTATCTTTCAAGTATAGGTTAGATTGATAATTTCCTATCTTTAAAAGATTATATGATTTTGATTAAATCGATGACAGGAAAAATCTTTCGAGGATGTTATCTTAAATTGATAATTTTACCATCTTTCAGGCCCTGAATTGATAAAACTCCATTATATTATTATTACTCACTGTACTTCATCCTTCATTCTAATACAAATATTACACATGACATAAAATATAACAATTAAGATTCAACATACATTCACCTCTAAAGAGTCCTGTAGAATGTAGATGCTGCATCGAGAAAAATATCAAGTACATACAATACTATTTAATGTTTATTCATAAATATGCATATAATTATTTATAAATAACGGGTGTTTTATATATAGGCTGTCTCTAAATTTTACGTAGCAAGAGAGGCGCCCCATACTGCGGTTGAATAGTAAAAGCCGCATATGGGCCATGCTTGTACGTGGGGCCCAGCTCAAACGTAAACGTACGTAGGAGCTGGGCCATGAATGTTTTCCCTTCCATCGAAATTTTTTCATGATATTTTTTGGGAGAGTGGATGAGTGGTTTTTCGAACCACTAGTATTTTGGTTTAAATTTTGATTTTTCGATCGCATCTAGTTTAGATCCAAAGAAATCGATCCGATTTCGAACATAATGTTTTTTGTATTTTAATATACAAATTATTTTTTAGACTCGACTCAAAATTCGACCAAAATGATTTAAAAAGTTCAAGTAGCTAGCGAGTCAAAATTAAAGAAAAAAATAAAATAAATTACACGTACAAGAGGCGACGACGATTAATGGGGCCCAGCTCAAACGTAAAACTTGTCGTGGGAGTGGGGCCATGAATGTTTTTTTGGTGGAATTTTTGGGAGGGAGTGGTTTTCTGTGTATTTTGGTTTAAATTTTGATTTTTCGATCAGTTTAGATCCAAAGTCGATTTATTTTATCTTTTAAGGTTAAATGACCAATTTCAAAAAATTTAGAACTTATAAGACTAAAATCAAAATGTTAAAACAATCGTGATCAATTTCAAAACAATGCAAAGTTACTGGATTTAAAAAAAAACTTAATCTCATTACTTTTCCATCTTACATAAAGATAAAATTAATCTAAATCAGTATCTTGATTACATAATTTACCTTGAGCTTGTCCAAATGAAAAGCTGGATTTAGCGTCATCCTTGATTTGCTCCATTCGCCGCCCTCATAAATACCAAGACCACCAACAACTAGCCTGATTATTTTGTTGGTGAAACTCTTATGGTAATTGTTGTGCTTAGTCAACACTTTTCTCATTAATTCAGGTTCCGATAATCTTCGGCGTGATCCAGGCGAACGTGTTCCTCCCTGTCCGGCCAAATTTTTTTTGACAAAAACTCATATGAGACGGTCTCGTGCATGAGACGGGGTACAACCAAGCACAAATCACACCCACCCCTCTCAAAGTGTTAAAGAGTCAATGTCCAACTTATACCCCGTCTCACCGTGAGAAGGTCTCATGCAAGTATCCCTCATTTTTTTTATCCGATCGCAATACTATATAAGGAGGTGTTTGCAAATGATTTTTTTAAATATATAATCACTTATTTTTTTTTCAGCTTTTCGGAAATACATTCGAGTGTTTTATTCTTTCGCTTGCTTAAATAATCCAGTTAATATTAAAAAAAAAAAAGTAGTCCTCTAACTTAATTATGTAGTGTCAAATTTTAATTCGGTATGTTTTTACTTTTTCATCTTGGTATCACTTTTACCTTTTCGGTTACGGTGCACCTGTGCACAGGAAATCTACGCCATATTTTTACCTTTTCCAATTTTGGCCTTTTTAATTTTTCCAATTTTGGCTTAAAAGTATCAAATTAGAGAAAGCAAAGATATATAAATTACATGATGTTTCTTGATATTGACTCTGTATAATTTGGCAGGTGCTAATATATAAATGAGGCACATTTGCGTGAGACAGTCTCACGATTATACAGAGCATAATTTGGGCATTGACGATTTAATACTTTGAAAAGGGTGAGTGTTGATTTGTATTAGGTTGTAGTATGTCTCATATATAAGACTGTCTCATACAATTTTGTCTATATAAATTGGTTGGTTTTGTTTTCTAGCTTCCATTAATGTTTATGCAAACAACCCTCAAGTCCGTCATGTAGGTTCACATGGCAAGACAAAAAAGTACTATAACTAGCCAAAAACCCTACGATACTATCAATTAGACCTGAAGATCTCATTATATATAATGGGATACGTGCACTCATCCCCTCCCGGATCTAAAATTTCAAATTTGGGGACACAAATAATGAGGAAAATAATGCAGTAATGTCTAAAGTCAAATAATTCACAAATTTATAAATACACATTCCTCAATAAAAAAAATAAAAAAAAATAGAAAATTGGCAAAAATGCTCTATATTATGAGCCAAAAATATATGGTTTCAAGAAATCATACGTACCGTACGTATGTCCTTACGGTTTTCTCGATGAAGGGCATGACACGGGGGGTAATGTCATCGAGAGGATCGAGGGACTTGGAGTTGGCTTCCTTGTATATGTCCGCAATTTCTACGGAATCCGAACAGAAACCTGTAAGAATTTCCTTTCAAGCCTTGTTTTCGGAGGAATTTCTCCATTCTACGAGGCTCCAACCATGCCAAGTTGAAGATTTTCCATGCCCACACAACAAAATGATTTAACAATGTAGTAAGTGTTACGTAATTCAACATTTTTGTTTCCTTGAATTAAATATCTTTTCAATTTTTTGCCTCATCTAAATATATATAGTGAGAAAAAAAGTTTTTGATCCCATAATTTATTTACTGTTCATTTTTTGGGACAAAGATTTTTTGTCCCAAAAAATTTAAAATCAATTTTGGTCCTATAACTAAATTGATCGTCTAATTTTGGTCCCAATTTTAGCAAAAAGTAGTGAACATTGTTATTTCGGTCACGTGCTAGTTACGTGCAAGTAAAATTTGGGAGTTTTTTATATCGTCACAAATGTAGACGCTGACATTCTTTTTCTTTTAATTTTTTTTACGTTTTTTAATCAATTAAATTACACGTGTGTAAATAACTCAATAAATTAAATCAAAACTCAAATTTAAAATCTACAAATTAAAAAATGACTAATTTTTACTAGCACGCGACTTCCGTGTGATCCAAAACGATGTATTTTGCAATTTTCGTTTAAAATTGGATGAAAATTGGACAATCAATTTAATTATGGAACCAAAATTGAACATTTTAACTTTTTGGGACGAAAAATAGACAGCAGATAGTTGTGGGATCAAAAAGCTTTTTTCTCATATATATAATCAGGGGTGGAGCCAATAATTTGATCCTGTTCTTACTATTGTATATAAATTAATGTAATTTAGTTAGTGATATATATATATATATATATATATATATATATAAAATATTCAAAAATTAAGTCTTGCATGCATTCAAGTGCACCGTGCACTCATAATGCATTTTAAAATCATGCAACTTATTATATTGAAATATGCAACTTATTTATACTGAATCGTGTAACTATTAATATGAAAAAATAGTTATACAGTTCAGTGTAAACAAATTACATCTTTAATTAAATATAACAAAGTTCAGCGTTTCTAAAACGCACTATATATATATATAAGTCAAGTCAAGATCTGGATCTTGAATACAGACCCACCATATTCAAAGGAAGCAGTACTTCATACTTCTCAGCTCATTATTAATTTTTTATATTCTTTTTTAATTGTACAAACTAATAAAAATAATATACGAAAAATGCATAATGGTATTAGGGTATTGGGTCAGTCCAAAATCTATACATATCTAATAACAAAATGTTGGGCCAAAATTGGGTCAAAACAATTGTTACAAATTTTCTCATGAAATTTTAAAAATGTTATCTAATGGGATGTAGCTCAAATGGTATAGCTAAATTTGTTTTATCTTCTTTGCATGTGAGAGGTTCAAGGTTCAATTCTTCATTTCAACAACACATATATTTTGAGTATTTTTGAATTTTTATTTTTAAACTAGGTCAATTTATACCTAACTAATAACAAAATATTATACAAAAAATAGAAATAAAAATTTGCAACAAAAAAATTTATTACAAATTTGTCATGAAATTTTAAAAGTTGTGTATTAATGATTAAGATAATTATATTTTGAGTCATTTCTAAATTATTAATATTATTTTTGAACTAGATCTATTTATTTTCGTTGATAACTCAGTAACCGATCCCAAGGACCATATAATACGAGGAACCAGAACCCACCGTCGGCTAGAAGGGGGTCCACTTCAACCAGAGCAAAGCACTGTATGAATTGACCGAAAACTAGATCTATGAATACCTATCTAATAATAAAATATTATACAATAAAATATTACTACAAATTTATCATGAAAATTAAAAAAATTTATAAATAATAAAAATTTGTATTTTATATGGATATATATTTTTAAAAAACCAGTTACTCCCTCCGTCTTTTTTAGATTGACTTTAACACGGGTTTTAATGGGGAAGTAGTTTATTAACTTTTGAAGGGAATAAAATAAACTTTTTATAAGGGTACTTTAGTCACTTTTAGATAATGAGACAAAAAAAGAAGTTAATTTCGTATGTAATTATTAGGATATGAGATGTAATTTAATGATATTTTTAGGGTGATAGATTGAAACTCTACTGTTACTTTATTGATATATTGTGTATATGACAAAAAACAAAGCTTTTTGAATTTGAATAACACTTCTATTAATCAAATCTATACATGAACTATATCATTATTATGCACAGTAATTATCATTGTTGTGTACAAAAATTATCATTGTTCAAGATATGTTTTATTTTTCAAATAATGATAGTTTTTGTATATAACAATGATATTTTTTATGCATAATAGTGATAATTTTATACATAACCGTGATATTAAAAAAATAGAGTTCACAGTGAACTCGAGGTCGCACAAGTTTTTGTCTTTGAAATTTGAGCAATAAAAAAAAAACAGAGGGAGTATTATATATATGAAAATATTTAATTTATATACTTATTTGTATGATATGAGATCATGATTAGTCTAGTTACCATAAATTAATTGCATACTATTGATATTAGACTTAAATTATTAAATAAACAATTTAAAATTAAATTATTAGTTGAATTGTAAAATGACATGACTAGGTGATTGTGATAAAACTCGATTTATATACTTATTTGTACGATTATTATATGATTTGATATTTAAATTGATTAGTCCAATTATTATAAATTAATTGCAAGCACTATTATTAGACTTAAATTATTAGTTGAATAAAAGATTGTAAAATAACATTAAATTGGTTGTTATAAAACTCGGTACCCACATAAGAGAAAATATCAATTGAGACCAACACATGACAAAGAGTTAATTTTGGGAATGACGCTGACCTTACCAGACAGTAGATTATCTTTAAAGTTTTAGATAATATAATTTTGACTAATGGTATGATCATTAATAAGAGTTAGAGACAACTACATAACCTTAAACTTTCTTAAGGAGATTAATTTTGGATAGTACGTGTTGCCCTGTCCAGTGTAATTAGGCGGGATATTTTGAAATTTTTTATATGGGTGACGACAATATGTGACGATCAACGATGTTTATAAGAAAATAATTTAAAATTTTCAAAAGAAACAATACCTTTAAAACTTGCATTATTTAATAATGTAAACTTTTTCAACAGTTAAAACGTCACCCATTTTTGCAAAAGTAATAAAATTTTCACAGATTAACATTACATCGAAATGAAAAAAAATATAATTGTGAAATATATAAAATAAAAATAAAGAATAATAAGGAAAAAATTTATAACAATAGGTAAAATAATAATTTCTAATTAATTTAACATGAAAATTAAATATATTTCATATCATATTCATTTTATACTCCCAGACCGTGCAACGCACGTGTGATATACTAGTAAAAATAATCGGGTATTGCATTATTGATTGGGGATTAGAATCAGTAAACCTTTTATGTTCCATTCTTCAGCCGATCAGAGACAAGACAAGCAGCAACTAATCACATTTTATGTAATTTTTCCTCTATTTTCTTTCTCCCTTAAAATTCTAATCTTCTTTATAAAGAAAAAAAACACATGATTATAAATTTTAGAGTCGGAGAAATTTGAGCATTATTCCATCTTTATTTCTCCGCTGCCGTAGATTCTTGATTGGCGTTCGAATTAAGTCTCTTTTGAAGTGAGGAAAAATTCAAACTAAAATCGTAAAATATGGGCGCGTATGAAGAAGAATTGGTGTTAAGAAAAAGGATGTAAAGGGTAAGCGAGTGTACTCATTGTATGAGGAATTAAACAAACGGATTAATTTTATGCATCTTTAAAAATTTTAATTTTTAGATAAGATAAAATTCTTTCATAGTATTAGAACCATATTTTGGGTTCGATTCCTGCTAAAAACAATTTCACCAATATTAAATTGTTCACTTGATGGGCCTTATTTTAATGATAAAATAAAAGAATTAAGTCCATGAGTGAAGAGAATAAGAAGTATTAAAAAAAGTTAAATAAACGAATTAATTTCACACTTCTTAAGTTTGAATTTTTAGATAAAACCCATGAATTCTTTAAATCATAAAACGGATCGAGAGGTTATAACCTTTTTTTTTGGGACCCTGAGAGAGGTAACCTTTGGATTACATAAGTACAGGATTACATATGTACACACTAATTTCCTATATAGGATCCCTACACTTCCCTCTTACCGACAATGGCCAGATTTATATGGTCTATAATATCGTCAATTCTCTATATTTACATTTTACTTTCGTAACAAATATATATATATATATATATATATATATATATATATATATATATGAAGGCAAATTAATTTAGAATTAGTGAAATTGGATTTTTTTTTTCAAGTTTTTTTTTTTCATTTTTTTATCCGACCCGGACACAACCTGACCCAAACTCGGCCCGACTGTCTCATGGTTCACCCAACTCGAATGGGTTTAAGTTTTTCTTTTTTTTTTTTTAATAGTTTTTTTCAGCTTTTTTTTTTCCGCTCAACCCAACTTGACCCGATCCGAATCCGGCCCAAGTGGTTCATGGTTCACCCGACTTGAATGGTTAATGGTTTAGGGTTTAAGATTCATGATTTAGGGTTTAGATTTAAGGTTCATGGTTCATCTAAATTAAAATTAAATCCAATTGCACCAATTTCACTTTGTACAATTAGTGCACACAAGCATCACTCATATATGAAATGCATACGTTTTTTTTATAAGTTGAGTTCGAACGAACTTTAATCGAGTTAAACACGAATTGAGCTCGAATAATTTGACATTTTACATTTATTTTATCTTTTTTTTACTTATCGAATTCGAGCCGAACTTTAAACTGTACTGGATTTCGATTTATGCTCAAGCTTGTTTTATATCTATATTGAATCGAGCTCAAATTAGACGAGCTTTTACAGAATAATCTTGAATCGAGTATGAATAGTTTAATTTGATTTTCAGTCATATCTATATTCGAAAATGGATCATTTATGTGTATTTTAATCTGAAAAACGGATTCCATAAGAATTATTGTTTACACTTAATTTGTGACAATTATTGATAAGAAGAGTACCACTTGTGTAATAAAATTATTGTTGTGGAACCACTTTTATAATTAACTCATATAGTAGTATTAAAGCATTTTTTTTATTTCTTTTCGTCCACTAAAATCGTGTTCATTCTTTTTATGAACACAATATTTATATCTCCACATTCAGTCATCACTTAATTAAACAAATTGACATTATATTTTACCCACAATTTTTTTTTCATAAGTTGACCTCACAATATTCTACAATACCCTCTACATTTTCTATTTTATCTATTTTTTCTTTAAACTTGTGCGCAAAGAACTGAACACAATTTTATTGACAAAGGGAGTATAATTTAATAAAAAAAAAAAAGTTAATTACAAATTGCAACCTGTATTATTGTCTTTTTTATAAATTATAAATTCGAAATCTATCATTTTTTACTAATATATATTGTATTTTATTTTAAAAAATAGTACAAATTACAATTTATAAAAAAAAAAAAATACAAATTGCAATTTGTTATTAACCTAAAGAAAACTTGGTCCGTTAAAAAATACGGGCTTGATGAGGAAAATATTATTGATAGTTCAAATTTTCATTTCTTTATATCACATTAAACAAATTAAATAAATAATGTCGTTCAATAATCTCGGGAGTTCACTTTTTCAATTGTCAATACTGGATTTGGATCTTCTCCATTTCCTTGTGTAAATTTCTTATAAATTTTGGAAAGAGAAAGACACATTGCAGGGATTTCACACTTTATATTTTCTTATATTATTTTATTATGTGTCCTTTTCTCTCCAAAATTTATAAAAAAATTACAAAAATAAAATGTAGAAGATCCATATCCGTCAATACTGCAGTTCTTTTTTTGTTTTTATAAGGGAAGTTTACACAATGCAAAAACTATATATATTGCAGGATCAATTCTAATATATGTTGAACTGATTAGCTATAATCTATTATAGGGTCAGCTCTATGAGGTCAGGAGTTAAACATTTCAAAAAATAGTTGGGACCAAATCTTAACCTTATCGACCGCGGGCTAAATGAACAATTTACAAGCTACCGAATAAAAAAATAAAAAAAATTAAATTAAAAATTTATAATAGGGTTAATTCTAAATAAATACACGATCTTTAGATCAAATATCAATTTAATCACGATCTTCAAAATTATCGATAAAAATCTAACCTTTGATATTGTTGCAAATTAATACATGTTTTTTTCCACTGGCCGTGAAGAGACGATGTGGCTCGCTGAAACTATTGTTTTTGTTATGTCAGACTACAAGTAGGATGAAATGTCTAAATCATAAATATAAAAAATATTAAAAAGGTGAATTAAAAACAAAATAAAATAAATACGCCGTCATTGTTTCAAAATTAAATATATTCCCATGTTCCAAAATTAAACAAAATTAAATATAATCCCTTAGTTTCTCTTCCTCCATTCAGTTCACCCATTGTTTATTAACACTCCCTCAACCCCTCACTTGTTGTTTTCATGGCAGTCGACCTCCTTAAATTAAATTTGTGAATTATTTATTGAGATTCGATCAATTTTTTGAAATGGATATAAATTTTATTTGCAATTTGAGATTGATTTTATTTTAATTGTTGTTTATTTGATGTGTAATACTGCAAATTTTAAGAATAATTTTTTTTTTCCGACTAATCTGAACCAAATTAGCGTATGCAATTTTGGGGATAGGGATTTGATTTGGGGATTCTGTGATTTTGATGCAAAATTCAATTTTGAGGATTCACATAACTCAAATTTGGGGTGGAGTCTGTGGTTTTGTGATTATGAGGGATGTGGAATAATTTTAAAAAATATTATTTAATATGTATCATCCTAACTGACAAGTATACACATGCTCCAGTGAGTCACGTCACCCCTTCATGGCCGGAGGAAAAAAGAACATGTATCGATTTGCAACAATATCAAAGGTTGGGCTTTAATACAAAAATCTTAAAGGTCGTGATTAAATTGATATTTGACCAAAAGGTCGTGTATTTATTTAGAATTAACCCTTTATAATAATCAAATAATTATCACAATACGATAATATTCAAACTTAAATTTCGAACTTTAACCAAAAAGTATCTAAAAATATTAAAAATAAAATTTTATAACTAAAAAAACACTTAAATTTTTCAAAAGAAAAAACAATTAGTTTTATACAGTGTTTTCAAATACCGAATCAACTGGGAACAAGCCATGAAACAGTCTGATTACCCTTAAAACTTCGTTTTTACGATTGAATCAAAAAAAATTCACCCAGAACCGGAAAAATTGAAAAATCAGTTGAACCGTTTTTTTTTTTAATTTAAAATTTAATCTTTACTTCTATCATTCGTATTTTAAAATTTAGTATTTTAAATTGTGTTATGTTGTGTTTTCTTGATTCTAACTTATAAATTTATAATTTTAAATTTTACAAGTGCACATTTATTTTATTTTTTAATGTAATATAGAGAATATTTTAAAATTTTGATAGATATAATTTTAACGGTTGGACCGCCGATCCAACGTCCGTCGGTTGAACCGTCAATCGGTGTTCAGTCCGATTTGATCGCCGGTTCGATTATGAAAGCAATTATTTTATAAAATACAATATATTTATCGATATTTTCTTAAATTAATTAAAGAATAGATCTCCCATAAATTTGGGTGAACTATATTACTGTTATACATAAAAATTATTATTGTGTGCATAGGAATGATATTTGAAAAGGTTCAGGGGGTAAATGGTTGGAAGGGTTGAGGGTAATGTATAAGAATCAAAATCATAGTGTGTGTTTAGAATTATTATGACTTTAATTCTCCCGAAATAAAAAATTCTCATACCTCAATAATTTGAGATGTTTGAGTATTATTCCTTTCATTTTTCCATTTCTTTTCCTTTTTCATTTCTTGATATTTTACCAAGCACCCCTAAATTTAAGTTTACACAAATTTTTATCCTAATTAAAATATTGATATTTCCGAAATATATTACCATGTTTTTAATATTGTTCCCGTGTAGGACCACCTCAATTATAGCAAACACAAATAATGGGCCAATTTAATAGAGACCACTCAATTTTAGGCCAACCACGTCCAAAGAAATTTTAACTAGCCGATGGGGGTCCTCCCTAACATGTCTTCCCTCCATCCCATATTTATTTTGCTTGACACATAAATATAAGAAACTAAAATAATGAGTAGAGTTTTAAAATATAATTTTATAAATATTTATATAAAAAATAAATAAATGAAATTAATTGTGTATATATAAGGAGTCAAAAATAATTTACATTTTATAAAATTATTGATACAGTGAGAATAAAATTTATGAAGAATTTTCTACTTTTAATGGTGTGCAAGTTATTGTAGGACGTCCAAAAAAAAAGTGTAAGTTATTAAGGGACAGAGAGTATACAAATTTTCTTGTATAACAGTTCAATATTCTAAAAATAGAAAGAAAAATTTACGGTCTAGAAAATAAGTACACGAATAGAGAAAAATCATTGGCATAATCAGAGCCGACAATTTGAGCCCAGCCCGATGGGCCGGCCCAGTCAACCTAGTATGGGTTGGGCTGTAAAATTATAGGTCCATAAAAATCCGGGCCTATTTGGCCCCACCCAAGTGACCGTGGACTTAATGGGCTCGGTCAATTTGGCCCATGGGCTAATGGGCGGCCCGATTGGCCCGACGTCCTAATTTTTTAAATAAATAATTTATTAATTTTATTAGGAATTAGGCTTTGTATTTTATAGAATTGCGTTCTTGTTCAAATGATTTGAACTATTTGGATATTAATTTGAAATTTATATTTTCAAATATAGATTATTAGTATGGAGCATTGAAACTATTTTTTAAAATTTTGTGCTTCGATTCAACACAAATCCTTGTGCGTGAGAAAAATGTTCATTTCCTCTCAATTTCTTATATTATCAAGGACTTCAGATGCCTATAATATGTTTTTTTACAATATTTAACTTTGAATGATCTAGATCTGTGTGTGTACTCTAGATAAGGTAGTATCTTTATGTTAATTTTTATCTCCAAAAAATTAAGTTTAACACATATATTTTTTTTATTTTAAAAAATAAAAAATTAAGCGTTGGGCTGGGTTGGCCCGCTAGCCCATATAAGGCTGGGCTACATTTTAATAGGCTCGAAGAGAATTTAGGCCAGCCCGACCCAACCCATGAACATCCATTGGCCCGATGGCCCGGGTCGGACGACCCGAATTGACAGCTCTAGGCATAATGCATCCAAAGACCCCTGAACTATCAACTTTTATTTCAAAAGGTCATTAAATTATTTTTTATTTTAAAAAGTCCTTAAACTATAAAATTTTGTTTCAAAAGACCTCTAAATAATTTTTTTTGTTTTAAAAACCCTTAAACTATATAATTTTTATTTTATAAGGTCCTTTTTTTTAGAGTTTCTAAAAGATTTTTTTTAAAAAAATTTGGAGATTAATCTGAAAATAATAGCATTGAAATTGAGTAAATGTGTCATATTTTATCGAAAAACATTAAGTTAGCTAAGAAAAATATAGTTCATGGGCCTTTCGAAATAAAAAATAATAGTTTAAGGATTTTTTTAAAAAAAAATTAAAGGTCTTTCAAAATAAAGGATGATAGTTCAAGGGTCTTTTGATGCATTATACCCAAAATTATTTTGTTAGCATTGAAAAAAAAAACACTACCTAATTATGAAATTAACGAGTAAGAAATGCTTCAAAGAGAAGTAAATATTGGAAATTAATTTTGTGATGACATTAAAAATGTTATTATTTTATAAAAAGCTAGAATCACTTCTAGAAGAGGTCGTGAAAGAGAAGAATAGTAATGATTTTTTTTTTTTTTAAGATAGAATAGTAACGATTTTCAATAGTGCATGAAAGAGTAGTTCTCACATCAAGTGCATTCGCAATTTAAATACATTTTTAATAGTGCATTTGATGCATATAAAATTTTATATTTATATCTATACTATTTTAAAAAATGACAAGGGATTGTAAATCATTTTTGGACCTTTTCACCCTTGCTATATTTTATTCTATACATTTTCAATTTAATAAAATTTAATTTCAAATGACCTTTTGTATTACTTAATTTTAACGTTTTTTTTCACCAATTCCCTACGGGAATCCATTTGCATTCAGACTATTTTTTCAAAACCATCCCAATTCTCCCAAAATGCAAAATCTCGTGGAGCGGCTTCAAAAATGGAGATGACTTGGGATTGAAATATGCTCTAGATGCGGCCAACTTCGTTTGTGGAGGCGACTTTGGCGGCGGAGATGGTTGAGGACAAAGTGCTCTGGATGGCGCGACTTCGTTGATGGAGGCGGCGTTGGCACTGATTTGATTTCTAATTTATTGTTCACTGTTTTTAGTTTACAGGATGGGCTGCGAGAAAGCGACTTCGGCGATGGAGGCGACTGGCTGGATTAGTTGGCGTTCTTCGCCAACTCGGTGATCTAGCCGTGTGAGTTTTATGTTGCAATTTTGATTTTATGTTTCCATCCTTTTCGGTTTCCTTACCTTTTTATGGTTTTTTTGTTGGAATATTTGTGCTTTGGATTGAAACGTGAGGAATTAGGGATCACAGGAGGGAAATTTTCTCCTAACCCACAGAAGCTTCCATTTGCTGTAACTAGCATAGATGGTGATAAATACTTACTGTACTAATCATCCATAGATCTTTCTAAACATTTATCTTCTATCAAATGTGAAGGGCCAAAATTGAAGAGAAACCTTAGTCTAAGGTTCATCTGATGATAAAGCTCGATTAAGAATACCCATGAAGGGAAGGTTGCAATTGGTATTCTCTCTCTGCCTGGCTCTCTTTTGTTTGCTTTTCTTCTTATGCCCCATAAATGAATGCATCTCATTATTGTTTTGATATTATGGGGGTGTTCATCTCAGTGTTTGAATTTCGGTGATTTGGATAATAATAATGTAATTGTTATATCTTGATTTTTAATTTGTTGTTCAACTTTGTGTTGCTTTTGGTTGTTTCTGTTTGGGGTTTGGTGTTATGGATAACATGTGAAGAAATACTGGTTTGTATGAGATAATTAATTACTTAGAAAATAGAAACACTTAAAGTGAGTTATTAGGTGTTAATTTTAAATTTCTACAATTCTATTCAGTATGTACTGTTTTTGTGCTTGTGCGGTGTTTAGATGACATTTGAATTTTGACGGAATTAAGGTTCTTTGTATTTTTCTTCGGTTACCAGCTCTGTAATCTGGCATTGTTAAGTTTCAATGATCTAATGTTGAAACTTAGATTAAATTTGTTTTTATTGCTCTGCAGTATTGACATCTATAATGAAGTTGTGATCTTGGTCTGATGTGTATGTTTCTAGATGAATTAGGTTTCTGTTGGTATTTGGTG
Organism: Stenogyne calaminthoides; assembly: GCA_037126765.1. NCBI lineage: Eukaryota > Viridiplantae > Streptophyta > Magnoliopsida > Lamiales > Lamiaceae > Stenogyne > Stenogyne calaminthoides. The sequence continues at coordinate 33,705,135 of JBBCBC010000025.1, read as the reverse complement.
TACTAATAATCAAAAGTGAAGTTCTCTGTTATCACTTTCTGAATTCCTATAACTAAAATGGGCATTTTGGTTGGTATGGAGGGCATTGCATGAATGCATTGGATAACTTTCTTATCCATATGGGTGAGTTTTGCATATCATTTTTTGAATGTTGATTTTTCCCAATCTGAAATTTGGTTCTTGATGAAATTTTTTAACATTGTTTTCGGATTTGGATATTGTGTTTGGATTCAACTTCTTTTTTATTCTGTATAGGTTGGATATTTTTGGTGCAGATTTAGTTCCTGGGTTTTGTTCAAATATTCTGCCAGAGGAGTTTCAGCGTTTAGGTTCCGCTAAACCACGAATTGGGTTTTGCAAACAACCAGTTAAGTTAAATTATTTCTTCTGGTTTCTTAGTAAAGAAGACGAATTTAATTTAGTGTTGTGGGTTCCATCGGGATTGGTGGCTACGATCTGGCATTGATTCAGATTGCAATAACTGGAATAGTCAATACTCATCGCTTTGAATTAAATTTATATTTTTTTATATATATTATCCTATTTCTTTTTTCAAATTTGGAACTTTTTTTTAGCAGTCCTGAGGGAATTGAGTCCCTCCGCTCAGATTTGGAAGTTGATCACACCGACGTGATGATATTAATGCTCGCTTGGTGAGTCAGTTGTATATTTGTTTTTCTATAGATGATTTTGTTTTAGCTAATTTTGTTTTAGGAAAATTGAATTCATATTTACGGGAAATTGAATTCAGCTGATTTTATTTTAGGAAAATGCAAGCACCAAGACAAGGATACTTCACCCTGGTAAGAATAGTTATGTCGTTAATGCATATTGAATTATATTTGGCTAAACAAATTCTGCTTCATCATAGCATTTAATTGTGTTTAGGCATATGACTCATCATCATGAGATCTCGAGTCTGACAATTTTTAGTTGTGCAAGGAAACCTTCTTTATTGTGCAATCCTTTGCATGGTAGGTTTATACCAGAAAAAGATTGTCTATCAAGGAGAAGCCTGAGGAGAGTTTATTTGGCAGATTACAAATAAAGGTTTCAACTTCATATTATTTCATTTTCAATATTATTCCTCCTTTCAATAAAGTTCAATTTGTATTTGATAATCCATAGCTTTCTGATTATAATGAAGAGTGCATATTTATACCTCCCAAAGTCATAAAGTTCACATTTATACCTCCCAAAGTACTACTATATGTTTCACCATGATGTGTTTCCTGGATTTGTATTTGTTAATTATCGAAAAGTGTTGTGATATTCTTTCGTAGAACTTGGTAGATGTTAATGTTTTCAGTATGATGCTTTCTATGAATCCAACCAAGAGTGTAGAGGTATGAAGGTTTTAGTCGTTTGATAGCAAAAAATTGTAGCAACAAAGGATTACCGTTGTTTCGTTCGATTTCAATTGCTGCAATATAAATCTTCTTTCTCAGCTGTATCTATTTAACTAATCCTACAATCTGCAATTCTTTTTATAATCAGTATTCTTGAAATGAATTTATGGTCATGTTTTTGACATCGTCTCTACAGTGTGTTGGATTTACAGGTGCCACAGCTTTTATTGTTGCTATTCTGGGGTTTTTCTTCCGTTCAGTTTGGCTCTTATGGTGCATTACTTTTGAAGATGGAAACATCAACAATAGTGAATCAAGCTTGTCTTTAGCTCTGCTGCAACGTAATAATCCTCACATCTTTGATCATTGAATGTCTCTAAAATTCCATTAACCATCAATGCTTTAATAGTTAATTATCGAAAAGTGTATCCTGGATTTGTATTTGTTAATTATCGAAACTATAGTCTGTAATTATTTTTATGATCCGTATTCTTGAAATGAATTTATGGTCATTTTTTTTACATTGTCTCTACATTCTTTTGGATAAATATTTTATCTTCATCCATTGCCCACTCTACTTTTTTATTTCAGCCTGCTTAACTTATCAAATTAACATGTCATATTGGCATCAAGAGCTGCTGCCTGCTGGAAGGGGATTGGAAATCTGGATTTACTATTAACCTCAGGTGACGACTCACTTCTCTTGTATATTTGTATAGAGTTTGTGGGTTTTGAGTTTTATGCTACAAAAGCTTATTCAACTATGTTATGTTACATAGGGCAACTTTAGGAGGTATAATATGGATAGAGGAAAAATGCAGAGCATTACCATGAATGGGATGTGGGTCATCTTATTCACTTTGTGGGGCATTCGGCTGGAGCGCAGTTGTTGAGTCTTGCAACAAATGCTTGCTGATAAGGTAGATATTCTTGGTAATAAATTAGTCAAACATTTTAGACAATCTCGAATTGGAAAAATTGTAAATTAAATATGATTTCAGGCATTCAAGGGATACAAAAACACTCGTGTAGCTCTTCCATGAGGTTATGAAGTCAGTATGGAGCAGAGAGGTAAATACTGAATTTGGTTATTATTACTGTATCTTGCATCCGAGATAACAATAGTGTTGGTCATGACTACTCACATACCAGGCCACTAGCAAGTAGTGCACCAAATTCTTGGTCATGATGATCGGTAGTGAACTTTGGTACTGGAATGGCTGGTGGGGTGACTGCCACTCCTGCTCACGATAAGCAGCTTCCTGGTCCAAAGTAAACTGCACAGATAAAAAAAGAAAGGTCAGTGTTTCCATTCATATCCTGAAATTCTGGAGTAGAGTTGTTAAAATTGCATTTTAATGGCATTAATTTTAGAGTCAACAATGGAAAAAAATGTCATTGAATTCATATTTTAGTGTTGCAACAAATTCTTGCTGATAAGGTAGATATTCTTGGTAATATATTAGTCAAATCTTTGCACCATTTGATTGAGAATAGCTCTTAATTGCTTCTTCATTGTCTGTTATTGATTCAGTTGATGTGTGTATGCTGAGATTGGAGTTTATATGTCTCAAGTATATTCAGCTTTTGGCTTTGTCTACAAAATTGCTACATTTGAAAAGGCTGCTGGATTTCAGGTCAACTTATGACAAAGCTTTTGAAACTTTGCTGCAAATTTATTGCTTACATTTGTTTATGCTGGTGAATCTTGACAGGCTTTAATTCAGTTTGGTGATGTTCAGACCGCATCTACAACAAGGGATTCGTTGGATGTGGTAGAAGTATGCCGAGGCATTTCCTTTTAGGTCAATCTAAAACAGACTTCTTCCCAGTCATGTAAACGAGAGTTATTTACACATATCATGCTTTGCTCATACAGATTTGAATGTTAAGTTTCAATCCCTTCGAAGCAGGTAAATGCTTATCAATTCACTTCTTGATGATTCTTACATTTTGCTTTGTCTGCTTCATTGTTGAATACTTTCATCAGTTATTCTTTTTAATAGAACTTTTTTGGCAAAATATGATCTCTGATTGATTGTTTTTTTCATTTAGGGTTTAGTGAAGCTCAGCAGCTATTATACAGATTTGTATTTTCATACATCGTAGTAATATTCTCCATCATCCTTTTTTTTTTGTTTTTAAATTCCCTCGAATTTTCTTCTGAGTTCCATAATGGAGACTTACACAACCTTGCCTTCTTACTTTCTTAGATCTGGGACATAAATGCAATAATGCATTATGTCTTATAAGCCTGATTTACTGAAAGATGGAAATGCTTTAGGAGTTTCTATTGCCTTCAATATTGGACTCTTCAGTGAGCTTTTTGAATAATTTTGGAATTTGGTTACTATTCGTTCCATGATCATTTCAATCTCTGTTTTCACTCAGAAAGGAACTCATTTGTTTGCCTTTCCACGAGGTTTCTAACAGATTGAGAAATAATGGTCAGGTATGGTTTTGCTTTATGTTTTTCGTTCTTAAACTAAAAAGGTGGCATTCAAATTTTCAAATTTTTTTACATAAAATTTGCAGGGTTTACATATTTTTTTAAAACTTTGATGGTGTTCGGAGTTTTTAAATCTAATATAATTTTTACATAGAATTTCTTAGATTTAGGAAATATAAATTGATGGGCACTGTATTTTGCTCCATGTGGGGTTACCGTGTTAATATAATTCATGAAATAAAATTTCAATAGGTCTTCAAGGGTATGACATATTTTTTGGATAAGCTATTGTTTCTTTAAATTCATACACATGATCATTAATTTATGTTTGTCTTTTTTATTTGCCCACCATAATGGGAGGAGTTAAGTACATTTTAACTCCCAACCCATAGTCTTATGTATTCTAAATCTTAAATTTAATTAAATTAAAGTTATAATTATTGCATGGTAAAGATATTAACCCATAAGTTTTCAAAATCCCTATATAATTTACCTTCCCTTTGTTTATGTTCATCATATTCGTAGTCACATAGTTTGTGAGAGAATAGTTGTTCACAAGGTAAAGGATCTACTATATACGGTACGTGCTTGCTCCTCACTTTTGAATGGTGTTTTATTCTTTTAACCCTTGGCCTTTTATATTGCAAGAATTGTGCACATGAATTATTGGATTATATAACGGGACTGTAGCTTTTTTTAGTGGGGAGGAATCATACAATGTTTCTCTTGGATTCTTTCATGATTTATTGTTATATTAGGAGGGTTGATGATTTTATTTTATGTTTTTCATTCTTCAAATATGTGTGATTTAAACATATGAATTTAAACATATGATTTTTTTTTTGTGGAAGTGGGGTTTGCATCCCACGTGTAATTATCTGAGTTGGTAAAATAAGTCTCTGATGATGTCGTGCAGTGTAGATTTGTTTCATTATTGAAAAATTTATATATTTTATTTATTGATAAATATGCACCACCATATTTCGATAAATCGGTGCACAATTTGCACGGGCCACGTTCAATGCACGTGTCAGAAAACCTAGTTTAACAAAAATGTCTTCTTTTCTTATTTTATGTGGGGAAATATTATAGATATTATACATTTCCTAATTAGTCTTAAATGTCTATTTTACACAATCATACCTTACTCATTAGTTATTTGGCCCATTATAACATAGGCAAAAAAATTGTATGCAATATTGTATAGTGTGATTTATGTACAATTAGTTCAAATTAGAGAGTTTTAATTTCTCGCGGATCAAGCCCTGGGTCCTTTTGGATCTAAAGCTTCCGAATTCTTATTCCTCACGATCTAGGGATCTTCTTCCTTGTGATCTACCAAATTTTACAGCGGTGTGTTTTTAGGTTTTTCCTTCTTTTTTTTGTTCTTTTTCTTTTTTTCTCTTACTTATTCAAATACGTTCATATTCTTCTCACTTTCTTCAATTTTGTTCATCATCGCAAATTTAGAGGTCCTTCGTTCTTTTTTCTCTCGATTTTCTGGTGCAGTCTTTTAGATCCTTCTACACTCTTCTCACATTGTTCTTTAAATTTGTAATTTTGGATTGAGAATTTTTTTTCGCGCTTGTACTGATTTTGTTCATGTGGTAACACGTTTTTCTTCATAGGGAAACACTTTTTTTGTTCATGTAGTAATACATGTTTTTTAGTAATATGTAATATTGTATACATGTCGTCGTAATACTATGTGAATACTCATGTGTTATCATATGAACAACAATGTGTTACCTTGTGACCCATGTGTTACCTTATGAACATTCATGTATTACGTTATGTTTTAATACGTGTTACGTAAGATATGAAGTTTTTTCAGTATAATAATGTAGTAACACTTACTTATCCATTTAGTAACACATGGATAATGATAATGTATTTTTTTAAATGATAATGTAATTTTTATTTCATGTAGTAATACATTTCGTTTCTATAAGTATCACATTTTTTTATGTAGTAATACACAAAAACTTGATAAAAAATAATATTTAAAAATTATGTGTTCAATAAGAATTGAACTTACGACCAAATACATTAACAATAGACCAAAATCACTAGGCTATGACATAGTTTGATAAAGATATCCTTGCATAAATATATATCACGTCAACAGTCTATTCTAAATAGTGCCCCGCACGACCCGCCTTACGTTCTCGACCAGCTCCATGACCCGCGAATTTTAAATAAATTTTGCCTAAAATATATTATATTGTCACATATGATTTGTGTGCAATATTTCAGAAGAGGGTTACTCTATAACATATATAAAATGAGTAACCCATTAAAAGCAAGCTTACTAGAAAAATATATTGCACACAATACTTCATTGTTCATTCTAACATCCAACTCTTATTTAAATGCATAAATACCAAAAGAAATTACAATAGGCACACATGACATAAAATATAGCAATCAAGATTCAACATACATTCACTTCTAAAGAGTCCTATAGATGTTGCATCGAGAAAAATACCAAGTATGTACAATACTATTTAACGTTTATTCATAAAATGCATATAATTATTCATAAATAACGGGTGTTATATATATAGACTGCCTCTAAATTTTACGTAGCAAGAGGGGCGCACCATACTGCGGCTGAATAGTAAAAGCCGCATACGGGGCGTGCTTGTATGTGGGGCCCAGCTCAAATGTAAACGTACGTAGAAGCTGGGCCATGAATGCTTTCCCTTCCATAAGAGCAAAGTTCTGGCCAATGCAGATCCGTGGGCCCCAGCTGAACGGCATGTACGCCGCTTGCCCATTTGCGGCTTTCAGAACTCCTTCTACGAACCGGTCAGGCCGGAAATCGAGGGAGTCTTTGCCCCAAATATCCGGCCTCCGGTGCAGCAAAGCTATTGGTAGTTGTAAGAAAACGCCCTTCGGTATTCGGAGGTTTCCTAGTTGCATTTCTTCTTCAACCACCCTAGAGAGCTCCATCACCGGTGGGTATAAACGCAGTACCTCGTGTAAGATCATGTTAACCTAGAATGACCTTAAAAATGATAGATTAATTGTGTAATTATGTGTAGGTTATAACAATTTCGTCCAAATTGAGACGGGTTTAAATTAGCATAATATTTTGGGGAAATAGTTTTTTCAATCTGGTAAGTTACCCCTTTTTCAGTTTCACTTTTGTCAATTATAAAAAAATTGAAAATAGTTCTGTAACTTTCAATTTTTTGACATTTTGTTCCTGTAATCAGCTGTAGGAGGTGAAACATCTGATTGACCAATCATACTTGGTCGCGTGGATAAATCAATATTTGTCACGTTAGCGTCAACCGAATGTTTCTCCTTCTACATCTGGTTATTGGACCAAAGTGTTAAAAATTAAAAGTTACATGACTATTTTCAATTCGTGAAACTCGACAGGATTAGAACCAAAATAAGAATAACTTACTGGACTTAAAAAACTGATCCCCCTAATATTTTATAAGTCATCAATTCTCATTTATATTTTCAAAGTAGGATTCATTGTATTTGGAAAATTAGTTTCAAACTCGCCTCGTTACCATCCCTATAGTTCAGTAAGGCTGAACATTTTGAAGAAACTTGTACTTACAACTTTGAGCTGGTTCAATGCATCACTTACAACTTTGAGCTGGTTCAATGCATCACTAGTGAGCGTAAAATCGTCGCCAAGGACTTGAAAAACCTCGTCTCTTGCACGTGTTTGCCAGTCTTGGTGAATGGCAAGCAAGATCATGGTCCAGACCATGAGATTCGACGTCGTGTCATAGCCCGCAAAATAAAACAACTTCGTCTGCGCAATAGCCTCTTTGATGATCCTCTTACGTTCACAGTTGCTCAAATTATTCTCATCTTTGTACAATTCCGCCAAGAACAGATCAAACAAGTCGAGATCAACATCCCGTACCCCTGCCTTCCTCTGTTTCAGCCTCTCGTCGATCATTTTCACAAATGATCGTCGCACTTCTTTCTCCATTTCCTTCGCCTTCCTTTTCGCTTCCGTTGGGAAGTACCTATAAAGTTCTCATATGCTAAATGTTATGCAGACGCTACACGAAGTGAAATACATCACGACAGCAGCATTAGTAACACGAAAACACAAATGAAAAAACGAAAACTCACTCTGATCCAGGGAAATTGAAAGGCTTGGAAGCTGTATCAGTCATAATTGTGAGGTCTCTAAGATGATGGAAATTTCTACTCATTTCTTCATCAAAAGTTGTGTGAAATAATGAGTGTGTCACAACTGAACCACTATAGTCTTCAAGATAATGCAACACATCTACCACTCCAAAACCATCTTCTGAAATCTTGCTTTTCCATTGATTTAGAATTTTTTCAGTGCAGAATTGCATTGTTGGCACCATTTTCTGTAATAATTATTAAAAAAAATAAAGAATTAAACATGATCAATAACAAGAATTATATTGGGAATTTTTTTGTCCAATAACGTTTTTTTTTTACTCTTGTTGACATTAATGATAAGGATCTTGTCATTAAATATTGGGAACCATTAAACATTGTTCTCTATTGGCATGGATTGACTACTTTGTCCTTAATAAAGGGAACAAATGTTCTCAGTGGAGCCAACACTCACTAAGGGTAAAATAGAAAATTCATCGATTCACCCCGGGGTGATTCACGTCAAATAGCAGCGTCCAAGATTTTTAGCTAGAAAATTTGACATATTTTTATCAATAATGGTCAATTTTCTTGTAGTATATATTTTTTTTCTTAAATTCCGCATTTTGATCCGACAATCGGTTACAGAAAATAAAATATCGGGTTGGTCATGTCAACATCACCAGATATTTTACCTTTTTGTTGCATTGCATCCAGAAAAATTCAAATGTGTAGAAATTATAGTCTCAATTTTTTTTTTCAATTATATATAAATATAAATTAACCTAAATTAGTAATCTTGATTACAATTTTACCTTGAGTTTGTCCAAATGGAAAGCTGGATTTAGCTTCATCCTTGATTTGCTCCATTCATCGCCCTCATAATAAACAAGACCACCAATAACAAGCCTGATTATTTTGTTGGACACTCTGAAACTTTTCTGGTAATTTTTGTGCTTATTCAACACTACTCTCATTAATTCAGGCTCCGATATGATAATCCTCGCCGTCGGCCCAATCCAGGCGAACGCGTTCGTCCCTATTAGGCATAAACAAAAAAATTCAGTAATTTTTCAATTGATCAACAGAAACAGGGTGTTTGCAAAGATTTTTCCTGTTTATAATCATTTTTCTTGTAGATTTTGATTAATTTTGACAAAAGAATTTGGGATTAAATTTTTTGTAGTCCTGTAACTTTGTATCGTTTTGAAATTAGTCCCGATTGTTTTGACTTTTTGATTTTGGTCCTGTAAGTTTCCTAAAATTTTGAAATTGGTCCTTTTAATTTCACCTGCTGCAGCAGGTAACCAAGCGAATCGGGTTTTAGGTCGGGTTTAAAATAATTTGTATATTAAAAGACAAAGAGAATCGGGTCGATTTACTGGGTCTAAACTGACCCAAAAATAAAAAAAATAAATCAATATACGTAGAAAATCACTCTCCATTCCTAAAAAAATACGAAAAAAAATTCCGACACAAATTATTTTAATTAAAAAAGTTTAGGTGGAATTTCGAAATTAAATATAAAAAAAACAAAATAATTACATAGGTGGCGGTTACCTGTTTGGTGACATGCTACAACAGGTTAAAGGACCAATTTCAAAATTTTTGATAACTTACAGGACCAAAATCAAAAAGTCAATACAATCAGGACCAATTTCAAAACGAAGCAAAATTATAGGACTACAAAAAATTTAAACCCAAAGAATTTCAACCAAGTTGTCCTTTTTTTTTTTTTTCGCAAGGTAGAAATAAAATGTGTAAGAATACTAGTTCATGTGATGAAAATGAACAACTTGTATGTAGGGGTGTGCAAAATTTGGTGAAAACTGAATTAACCGACCGAACCAAACCGAATTTTCAAGTTTGGTTCGGTTATTCGGTTTTCGGTTTGGTTTCGGTTTCAAGTTTTAGGAATTTCGGTTTTCGGTTGGTTCGGTTAATTTTCGGTCAAAAACCGAAAAAACCGAAAACCGAAAATATAATTTAAATATATAAAATATTAATTATTATATAATTTTTTTAATTAATTATTATATAAAATTTTTTTTATGTTATCACTATGAAGTATGAACTTGATGAAGTTATTGATATTTGATAGATAACATAAAGTAAATTTTTAGTGTGTGATTTTTCCCATGTTTTAGGTGTCAATTAATCTTAAGAGTTTGTTTTGATCATGGTGTATTATATTTGATTAGAAATTTTACTTTTTGGTCATCAGTTTTTCAAATTAGAAAGAGGTAAACGTTCGAATTCCATGTAAATAGAAAAAAAAACTTCGGTCGGTTCGGTTAAAAACCGAAACCGAACCGAAATTTTCGGTTCGGTTAAAGTTCGGTTATAATGCCCATTCGGTTCGGTTTGGTTACGAATTATAAAATTTCGATTTGGTTCGGTTTTGCTTTTTCGGTTCGGTTTGGTCACCAAACCGACCGATGCTCACCCCTACTTGTATGATAAGAAAAATATAATAGTGGTATGTTGAAAAATACTAATATTTTTCGGCGTACAAATTAATACTTTTTTTTCTTTCATATGGTCAACTGTTGAGGGAACTTAAGTAAATAGATTATTAAGGCCCTCTCTATGTTTCGAGCTTTTTTAGATGAGGCGAAATTCTCTCATGGTATCATAGCTTGAGGTTGTGGGTTCGATTTCGTGGAAGCACTCCACCCATTTAAATTGTCCCTTTCTGTTGGGCTCTCTCCAGAAAGAAGGGGGCAATGATTTACCACGAGTGAGGGGGAGTGTTGAGGGAAATTAAGTAAAGGGATTAAATTTTTTGTAGTTCTGTAACTTTGCTTCGTTTTGAAATTGGTCACGTACATTTTGACTTTTTGATTTTGGTCCTGTAAGTTTTTAAATTTTTTGAAATTGGTCCTGTAAGTTTCTAATTTTTTTTGAAATTGGTCCTTTTCACCTGTTACAATAGGTTACCAAGCAGGTAACCGCTACATATGTAATTATTTTGTTATTCCCTTTAATTTCGAAGCGTCGCTTGAACTTTTTTAATCATATAATCTTAGCCAGATTTTTGATCAGGGTTTAAAAACAATTTGTACATTAAAAGACAAAGTAAATTCAGGTCAGTTTATTGGGTCTAAACTGACAAAAAATAAAAAAAATAAACCAAAATACGCAGAAAATCACTATTCCTACCTAAAAAACACGCAAAAAATCCCGACCTAAAATCATTAGGATTAAAAAAGTTTAGGTGATATTTCAAAATTAAAATAAAAAATAAAATAATTACATAGATGGTTGTTTATTCGATTGGTGACTGCTATATAGAAAGTGAAAGGACCAATTTCAAAAATTTTAAAAACTTACAGGACCAAAATCAAAAAGTCAAAACATAACCAATTTCAAAACGATGCAAAGTTACAGGACTATAAAAAACTTAATCATTTAAGTAAATAGATTATTTCCGACCGTCTCTATAAGCTCGAGCTTTTAGATGAGACGGAATTCTCTCATCAACTAATATTTTTCAAACAATATTTCAAAACTTTATTAGCGCATTAAAGTTTGATCAAAATTGAGATAAAATTGCACCATTTGTATGACAAGTGGTGCATATAGATATATATATATATATATATATAAAATATATATATATATATATATATATATATATATATATATATATATAAAAGTTGGCAATTGAGTTCTTTTGCTAGTTTACATTAACTCTTTAAACGTGTTTACCAACACTATTAACTTTTACTATCAATCAGTTTGCAATTACTATTTATTAAATAACTTCCATAAAACTTTATACCTAAAGTCCATAAATAAATATTTAAGAATCCTATAGTATATATATAATATGAAAGACTCATCTCTTCCCCTCTAAGCTAGGTAGAGGGTGTTGGTTAGAGAATTAATATAAATGAATTAATTGTTCCTACATTTTTCTACAAATTCAAATTAATTAATTTTAAATGAGACTTAATTCTTTTAGTGCTAAAACAACGTAACATAGCCTAACTAAATTACATGCCACAAAATATACGGTTTCAAGAAATCGCACGTACCATATGTCCTTATTGTTTTCTCGATAAAGGGCATGACACGAGGGGTGATGTCATCGAGAGGATCGAGGGGCTTGGAGTTGGCTTCCTTGTACATGTCCGCAATTTCTACGGAATCTCCGAGCAGAAACCTGTAAGAATTCCCTTTCAAGCCTTGTTTTCGGAGGAATCTTTCCATTCTACGAGGCTTCAACCATGCCCAATTGAAGATTTTCCATGCCCACACAGCAAAAACAGTTAACAATGAAATTATCACGTACTTCAACATTTTTGCTTCCTTGAATTAATAATTATTTTCAATTTTTTTGCCTCATATATATAATTAAGAAACTTTGAGGTGTGTATATATATGTATGTGTGTATGTGCTAGAGTTGAGAAATATTTCACTCCACGAGGGGTTTGTAATATGAATTAAATAATTGGAGATTTGGAACATGAGGACCACGGGTATAATATAATACGTACAAATTTTACGGTTATGTATGTAACGCAAATCAAGAATTTAATTTTTGAAGTATTATAGATAATTATTAAAATTTATTTAATTTTTGAAGTCATACAACTGATGCAGATATTAAAAGAAATACACAATATTCAAATAATTATTTTATACTTTTTGGAATTACAATAAAAGTTAGGGTAATTTTTATTTTTTCTTAATAAATATATACTCCAGTATTTAGGGAAGAAAAACATTTATTGTTGAACAGGAAGAATTTTTTTTTTTTTAGTAAATGTGTGAAGCAATGGAATTTAAAGGATGCTTTCACCTTTAATAAAGTGAAGACAAAGACTAATTGGCTTTGTTTGTCCACAAAGGAACAAAAGTGGGAAAATAACATTGTTCATTTGAAAATCTGTAAATAAAATTTATTTGTATGTGACCGTTGTATAATGTATTATACATGTATTTTTTTTTAGAAAGAGATATTAATTTTATGGATGTAAAAGAACACAAAGTATAAAAATTAATGAACTAAACTCCTCTAGTTAAAAAGAAAACAGTCTCAATTAGAAAAAACGAAAAATTCAAGCAATTTGCTAGAAATGGGCTGTGGTGGCTTCAAGAATAATGAATGGTATCAACTAATGCTAGAATCTGGGCAGCTCACACGGGCCTCCAATTTGATTTCTAAAAGTGGTTGCTAATGGGCTATCAATGGGCCTGCTAATTGGGCCGAAATAACTCTTAAAATATACTGATAGGCCACGGTTATTAGCACCCCCCTTTTAGGAAATGCACCCTTTTACAATTAATCACATACCCCCTGCTGAAAGTTTTGAAAATATTACATAATTTCGAAACAAGTTTACGAAATATATATGTATTCTCGAAAATTATTTCCGAAATATTTCAAGAACCTACTGTAAAGAAATATCAAAAAACTTTTTCGAAAATATTAAAAAGTTTCATAAATATTTTGCCGAATTTTATGTATAATTTCAAAAATTGTCACCGAATTTTTTAAGTAACATACTATAATCAAATTTCGGCTTAAAGTTTCGAAGATACTATAAAATTTCGGTATATATTTTGAAATATATATGTTTTTTCGAAAATTATTTTCAAAATATTTCCAGGACCCTACTGTAAGAGAAATATCGGCAAACTTTCTCGAAAATATTAAAAAGTTTCATAAATATTTTGTTGAAATTTATGTATAATTACGAAATTTATCACCGATTTTTTTAGAATAAGGAAAATGAGTGGTGAACTAATCTGAGTGGTATATTAATCCCAAGAGGGGGTGAACTAATCTGGGTGGTGCATTTCCTAAAAAGGGGTGCTAATAACCTGTGCCATACTGATATTCATTTTCACGTGCCAGGCCGAGTGGATTTTTTGCTGCACTGCCCCAATTTTGTTTCATTCATAATTTGAGCTCGCGAACTTGATTAACTTTGCGACCCTCTTTTTGACGTGCTCTTCATAGTTTATTTTTTTTCCGATTAGATCAAATTTTCACTAATTTTCTATCCACTTCATTATAATTTTGAATATTCTGATAAATTTTTTTTATGGGTCGAATATAATGGGACTGACACTTTTAATAGCAAAAACAGATCAAAATCACATTAAAACTTAAGTTTTCTAGACAATTAAATATACGATTTCAATATATATGACCCTAATCACCATACCGCGCGGTAGAGACGGCAACTTTGGTTGCCACATCAGATGAATTATGTTGAAATTTCAAAGTGTGAATCAAATTGCAAAAAATAAAAAGTTCATGTATCGAATTGTGAATTTTAAACATGTTGTATTTGAAACCCTAAAAAAATGCGTGATTTTTTCAATTAACTTATATTTAAATGTGTATCTTATTGTTCCATTTTTAGAAAATATTAAATTTATTAGAACCCATCCATCAACACACCTTATTTGGATGAGAATTTGATAACTTGTAAAGGGACGAACGAAATCTAGATTCAAGTACCTATAAAGGAAACAATACTAATTGATTGGGAGTGTTCTAATAGTAATAGTGCTAAGAAATTAAACAAATATATATTTCTAACCAATGTGAAAGGTCGTTGAAATTAACAACTAACCCCATAATTAACAACAAAATTAACTGAAAAATGTTCCCGTCCCCGTGATCCTTATGGACTTGCATAAATTATTACAATTAATTGTGAAAATATAGAAAATTAACTAAAATTACAATATAATTAACCCCACACTTTTTCTTTTTTTTCGAAACCCCACACTTGATACTTAGGGTACGTTTCCCGTCAAAAAATATACTTTGGGTAAAGATAAGAGACACTTGTCACCTACCTTAATTAATAACCGATGCTTGCTTTTTTTTTTTTTTTTAAAGGAAAAGAGGTCAAATAGTCACATATTGTTGCTTGATGGACTTGTATTCCCACCTTAATTTTGCCCTATAAATATATACAATTACCCCCTTCACTAATTACCCCATTCCCACTCTACACTTCTCTTAATTCTATTATTCCAAAATTTCAATTTTCTCCCTTTTTGTTCTTGCAACTTTGTGAAATGTCCAACGTTCCAGACGGCAGCCAGCTCACCCGGCACGACTTTCCGTCCGATTTTATCTTTGGTGCAACTACTTCTGCATACCAAGTGAGCTTCATATCAAAACCGTTTATATATGTAACATTTGGTTATGTTATGTCCATATAAAAAAGTGTGCAATTAATTCGACGTGACCCCTTTGACTCTAATATGTATCATGAAATAATTTTATCTTATGCATCTTAAATTTCGAACTTATAAAGAATGTGAAATTATATCGCTTATATTATTTTCCTAACAACGTGTCTAATCCCGGTATAATATGCATATATAAAGTGTATTACATTTTAATTTTTTTGTTTTGAAATGATGCATTTTACATATATACAAATTTTGAAAAGTAATACTACAATTTATGTAATGTAAAGTGTGTCACTTTTCAATTTTTTTTTCCTTAAAAATGATGCATTTACATATAATTCTTTTTGGAAATTGTTACAATTTATATTTAAAGTGATAAAACATTTACTATTAAAAAATAATAATTGTCACAAGGATAAAATGGTCTTACACAAAATTTGCTCTAAATTTCATCAGCTGCTTAAATTTGGTTTAATAATATATATTATTTCAGATTGAAGGAGCTTATGCGGAGGGCCGTAAATCCCATAATAACTGGGATGTTTTCACCCAACAGAGGCCTGGTAAATAATACTTCTACCATCGGAGAGAAGGCCCTCGAGTAAAAATATTATGCGTGGCGAGAAATACTACCCATCGGGAGAAGGCCCTCAAGTAAATAATACTTCTACCATCCAAGAAGTTCCAGTCGACCGTATCGTATGCCTTTTCAAAATCAACTTTGAGAAATACCCTTTTCAACTTTTTTCTTTTAGCTTCATCTATCACTTCATTAAGAACCACCACCCCATCGAGAATGTGCCTACTACCCACAAAGGCGCTTTGATTGGCAGATATAATTACATCGAGAACCTTCCTAAGCCTTTCCGCCAAAATCTTTGAAAGAATCTTATAAATGCACCCGATCAATGATATTGGACGGAACTCATTAAGGGACTCGACAGCCTCTTTTTTTTTGGAATCAAAACGATGAAGGAGGAATTGAGCCCTCTAACCAGCTTTCCGTTTCTATGAAATTCATCGAGCAGCTTTAAAATATCATCTTTTACCACACTCCAGCATTCTTTCAAGAACTTGAAATTGAAGCCGTCCGAACCAGGGTTCTTTGAGGATTCACAGCTTCTGATGGCTTCCACCACTTCGATTTTTGTGAATTGTTCGGTGAGCATACAATTATCCGCTTCTGTAATTTTCCTATCAACCACATCGGCCGTAAGGCTTGGCCTGATGCACCGGGGACTACAGTATTGCTGTCGGAAATGTTCTCGCACCCCTGCCTTTACAAGATTAAAGTCTTCAGTCCACGATCCATTTAGATTCAGCCCCGTAATCTCATTTTTCTTTCTTCTGAAGTTGATTGCTCTATGGAAGAAGCTAGAGTTCACATCTCCTTCCTTTAACCACTTTATCTTCGCCTTTTGGGCTAACAAATTGTTTCTCTGGATAAGGCTTTTAAACAGGTTCGCTGTTTATTCCTTCCTCTTCACCATCTCCTCTTTCTCTAGCCAAAGCGTATCATCTATCATGTCGAGTTCATGGATTTCTTGTTTGAGTTGTTCCACTTTACTATCAATGGTACCGAAAGTCTCTCTCTTCCATTTCCTCAAATCGTCTTTCAATCTTTTCAACTTTTCTTTGACTCTGTACCCGGCCCACCCGTCAAAATCTTCACTCCTCCACGAATTTTGCACACTTTTTTTTAAATCTGGGTGTGAGCACCAAGCATTGATAAATCGAAACGGCTTTGGCCCCCAGTCGACAACTTTTGTTTCCATAATAACTGGGCAATGGTCAGACACCGTTCTTTGCAGCCCATGGATCGCGACATTCGGCCATGCTGTCATCCACTGGTTGCACACTAGTATTCTGTCTAAATGGCTTTTACAACTTCCATCTGTTCTATAGCAAGTGAACTTTCTGCCCCTTAGCGGTAGGTCAATTAATGACGCCCCCCTGATAAATTCATCGAACGCACCAATATCTCTATGGTTTATAACCTCGCTCTGACCCACTCTTTCACTCTCCATTCTGATTGAGTTGAAATCTCCCGCTAGACACACACAACAATCACTATTCTGCTCAACTACCAGGTTTAAATGATCCCACAAATCAATTTTATCAGTTGAGATACATGATGCATAAATGTTGATAATGCAACAAGGTAATCTCTCCAGGCCCCAAAACCCCCTGACTATTACAGCCCCCTCCATATCCCACTGACTAGAACAAGCAAATTTATCAGAGTCCCAGAGAGAGATAATACCTCCGGAGCGGCCATCTGAAGCCTTTGCTGCCCACTCATGTTGGGATTATACTGGAAAGTATGCTTTTACTTTGTATAATCAAACTGAATTTCGGTCTTATTTACTAAAATAAATTGTTTATCACTAATGCTTTAAATATCATCGAATGTTACATATATTTACTGCATATCTGTTCAATAAATAGTACATGTTACATTGTAGTTAATTTAGTGATACCAGATCACAGAAGATTAAATTAGCAGTTCCTTGTAACCAAAAGTACACCATTCACGACCTAGATGGAAATGAACAATTCATCGTGAAAGGTTGAAGTGTAAGGCTCAGATTGATTTGTCTTGACCAAGAGATTACACTAGTGCATGACTGATGCACTGAATAGGACCTACAGGAGGACAAATTCTTCAGAACTGAACTAGGAAGAATTAGACCTCAGTGGTTTGTTATTTCTTAATCTTCGTCCCTTAAATAGGATCGCGTGTGGTTAGTAATTATTGCTTTGACTTATTACGGGTAGAGAATCAACGAGATTCAATACTTTATATCTTGGGCAATATTATTGGTCACATGCGATTGCTAAGATTTAATACGGAGAATCGTGTGCAAAAACGCTTTGTTCGATTTGCCCCCTTGGGAGGTTCATAAGTTTTATCATACCAAATCTTGCAAGTGGAACTAGTTTAGGTATGGATAATAATGTTGAACCGTTCCTTTACCAAGGATAAAATATATTAATTAATGGAAAGCTATTTGGTGGCTTGAATTAATTAATGGGCTAGATAATCTTAAACACGGGAAATAATAACCGGGAGCCATATTAACAGTAATATGGGTTAAGATGGATAGTGCAATATTAATTATGTAGTGGGATTAATTAATATTTATGGGCTTGAATAATATTGTGGCTCAATATTGATAATTCAAGATCCATTGGAAGGTCCAATCTTAATTCTCCTAAAGGCCCCTCAAGTAGCCCAACATAAAGTCCAATAACTGAAAAAAGTGTTTAAAAATAAAATAAATTTTTGTTGCTATTTTTCCTCATTTTTTTCGAAAAATATGAATAAAAGGGGAGAAAGATTTTCTTTGAATTTTGTTATGGAATGAAGATATGTATTCTTGGAATGCAAGATTATCTCATTAAATTCAAGAAACCTCCCAGTTGGTTATTTATATTAGAATTTTCAAAAATAAAGGAAAAGAATGAAAATAAAGATTTTCTTGATTTTCTTGAAAAGATATTATGGAAGATATGTATTCTTGGAATACAAGTATATCTCATAAATTCAAGAAGATCCAAATCTTGGAATCTTTATCCTCCTTTTTCGAAAATTCCATAACAAATAAGAGAGTGGGATTTTTATGGAAAATTTAATTATGGAGAAAAGAATATATTGGATATATATTCAAGATTTCTTGGAGATCAAGAAAGAGATTTTCTCTTCCATTTTTCCATGAAAAAATCGGCCAACACCTCTTATAAATAGGGGATGATTCTTTCATCCCAAATTACAATTTCATGTGCTGGAAAAATTAGTAAATCCACAAAGGTGGTGCAACATGCGAGCTTCCTTCCACCGGATTGACGAGCAACCGGATTGACGAGCAAGGACTAAGGAATACCTGGGAAGGCTTTTTGTTGTGTTTTATCGACGAGACCATTGCCAATTTGAAGAGGTTAGTTCACGTAAACCCGTTGTAATTCCGCATGCGTAGGATTTATGTGAACTATTTATATGCATGATTTGTTGTTGAATTATTATTTGAATTAATATAGGATTAATTCATGCTAGTAATAATTGTTAGAATTAAATTTTTATTTAAATATTCATCCCGAATAGATCCGGATAACTAATTCCCCAACAACTCAAAGTTTCCAGTCCCCCATAGGCTTCTGCATATATTCTGATCGACCTTTTCCAATTTTGATTCTTGTATGCAACAAAAATCCGCTCTATGCAAATTTACCAAATCATGTACCTCCTTTCCCTTTACCTTACTGCCAGCCCCTCTAATGTTGTAGGATATTAACTTCATTGGGGACCTAAATTCACTGCACCTTTGCCCGACACTTCCATCTCTGATAATCTTGCGATCATTGCTTCTGCAAGGCTGCTCATGCCAATCAGTTTGCCTAGATTCCATGTGTTGATGGCTTCATCCCTGATTCTTTGTGAAATTAAGTCCTCTGGTTCCGAACTTGCAGTCTGGGAAGTTCTCGGAGCCTGTTTCGGGTCCTCCTCAATATCACTGACAAAAGCTGAGACATCCTTCCGCTCTCTTTTTCTCTCTCTGTTCTTTTCTTTACCTTTAAATTTTTTCCTTCCCACGATGCCTCTATCGGTGTGAGCCAAACGAGGCGAAAAAACTTCATCGAAAATAGACTTTGAGGTTGAGCAACTGAGGTGAGTCGCGGGATGAATTGATAGGCGATGGGTTTTTCTCCGATGGATCGGGGGCAGGCAATTTTGGTTTGGGGTCGGACGAGTTTGGTTCGGGATTTGAAGGAATGTGGATATTTTTCGATGGTTCGGGGTCGGACGAGTTTGGTACGAGGGCGGGCGGATTTGATTCGGGATTTGTATGTAGGTGGGTTTTTTCCAGCAGGTTTGGTTTGGTGGTGGTCGGGTTCAGATCGAAAGCAAATTTCTGCAAATTTGGGCATAGGTTATGTGGGTGGGATGAGGGCGACATCGGCGGGGAGTTTTGGGTCGGGGAGATTTGAGTAGGTGAGGTTTCAGATGGGGATTGGAAAACTGGGACGAGAGATAGGCTTGGGGTTTGGTTGATGTTAACAGGGTTTGGGGATGGCACGAATACTGGGCTGGACGGTTGGCTTCGTTGGGCTAACGTGGGGTTCAGGTTAGCCTCCAAGATTTTCTTATTTGAAGATTCAGGCCCAAATTTCTCCGGCCCACTCGACCCTGTAATTGCTATATTGTATTGCAGCCCAAAAACAGACGGCCCAATCGGCTTATTACCCATTTCAATTTGAACACACTCCACCGACCCATTATCAGAATTTACCTGAACATCTGGTCTATCTAATCCCTCCACGTCGACCTTCCCTAATTCATGGGGCCCAATTACCGCCTGTTTCCTCGGGATACTGACGCTTTCATGATTATCATCTGGTATTGTACCTGTATCACCAATTTTCGATATCGCCACACTGTCACCAGCCGCCAGTACAATGTTCGAGGTATCACCTACCATGCGCGTGTCTGTTGGTTTGTCCTGTCGTGGCGGAACCCTAGCTCCAGCCGTCTCCTCAATTTCCGGCCGATTTGCATCTGAAATTTGTTCATCCGCCTCATCATCTCCCCTCTCTTCACGTCCAAAAATCGAATTTGGTAGTCTCTCCTCCTCATTTGACTCCTCAAATTCAAACTCGGATACCGCATAATTTACCGGATTGTCATTTGCTTTACAACCAAATTGCACCTCTTCCATGATGCGCACTGTAAAAGAGACCCCATCGATCTGGACCTGCATTAGACAATCTATCTTCCTCATAATCGTTGTAGATAAAAGGATTCTCGCCTCGTCTAAACGTTCCATCTGCTCCGAGGAAGCATCCATTTTTGAGAATAAACTCAGGTCTGCACATGCCAGAGAAAATAATTTCACAGACCAAGTGTGTGGTGGGACACCAATCCATTTTGTCCAAACTTGTCTATATTGATTCACATCTTTCTCCTCCCATGGCCTAACCCAATCGAACCAAAAACTAGCCCACTCATCGAATCCTTCTATCAGATCTTTAATCAGCTCATGAGATGTCGATTGTAACAGCAACAAATTTCCACCTAATGGCCTTATTTTAATTTTGCCTCCACACTCTCCCTCCAGTTCACCGATAAAATCTTCCCATGGGTATTCTCTTTTTAGATGACCCGTAAAACACCCTTCTAACCATTTTTGTTCCTTCTCTGAGGTTTGATATTTGATTGTTGGAAGCCACTCTATATTATTATGTCCCGACTTCCGCACGTTTACAATTTCTGCAAGAGAGATGTTCTCTTTTCTCTCCCCTAGATTGGCCGGAAAGCTCTTCACCATACTGACTTTTTTGGGAGCCTGACCTTGATTTTGCCTCTCTTCTCTTCCATATCTAGGTACGAATGCCCTCAGCTTATAGCTACCCAACCAAATATTGTTTAACTCTGCTAAGACAATCGAAGGGTCATACCTCTTCGGATACCTTACAAAGCCGAAAAATTTGCCTTGCAAGTCCTTCTTTTTCGGCCAAAGACGTCAACCACTTCCCCGATATTCCGAAAACACTGCAATAGATCCTCCTTAGGGCAATCCTCACGGAAGTTTTTGAATAGGAAACTGTGTAAAACCTCTTCCGCCTTCTCAACCGCCTGATACCTAGGGATTCCGCTTACAAACTTCCGGTTTCTATTATCTCTATCTTCTACCGATCTACCATTCCATCTGCTCGGCCCGAAGTGGCTTGGGTTAAACCTAGGGTTGGAATACATATGCTGCCTCACTGGTTGTCTCTCGGAATCATGGTCGGAGCGTTCTACCCTTTTCCCCTTCCTCACCACTCTCCACTCTCCACTCTTTCTCTCTCTCATCGCAGAAAAGTATGCATAAATTAGTCATATAGTCATAAGTTAATAATAGCTCATCTCCAATATGACGTTATTGCAGGAAGATGTCAAATTGATGAAGAAACTAGGCCTGGATACTTACAGGCTTTCAATTTCATGGTCTAGAATATTACCAGGTACGTACATTTATGACTTTGAGTATTATCTATATGTCTGATTAATTATTTCATTTTTATAATTATTATGAAATGTGGTCAATATACTTATCAATAATTATATCAAAATATTCTAAAGTTTAGCTTTTCATCATTCAACACCATATATAGTATTATTTCATCACAATGAACAAATAAAATGTGGAAGATATGAACACTAATTATTAAAGTGCATGATGGTGATTTCTTACTATATGAATATTATATCTATATTAGGGGGAAAATTAAACGCGGGGGTTAACAAAGAGGGCGTGAAATTTTATAACGACCTCATTGATCTCTTACTTGAGAATGGTAAGTATTTTGGTTATGGTCTACATAAATATATATTGATATTGATTTATCATTTCACATCTTTGCACGTGAATTTACGCCTTTTGTGACAATCTTCCACCTTGAGATTTCACAAGTCTTGGAAGCTGAATACACTGGCTTTTTGGACCGTGATATGGTGTAAGTAATAAACGAATGTGCTTGAAATTGTTTTATTAAAATGGGGAGGTCAATATTTATTAATTGAGTAACACTCCTGTGAATTAGGTCTATACATGAACTTTTTCACTATTATATGTAAAAACTATTACTGTTATATATAAAAAAAAAAATATTTTTTAAAAATATAAAATATTTTTTAAACATAGATAATTTTTGTGCATAACAGTAATTATTTTATGCATAACATTGATGGTTTTTACACATAAGTGATACTAAAAAATTCGACATTCACCGTGAAGTCGGGTTCACAAAAGTTTTTGTCTTATCAATTAGTCAAAGAAAAAATTGGTTTAAGTGAGTAAAATACTTTCTTTTACCGCTAAGATAGACTTTATTTCCATTATTATGCGTCACAAATAATAACATATTAAATAACACAACATACAAATTAGTATTTGAGTGAGTTTAGATTAAATATTTTTTTTTTTGGATTAATTAGTTAAATATATAGGCTGTACATAATTCAATAAATAAAATCATTGAGACTGAGTTTTGTGTTAAATTAGTGTGTTGATTTTGATTATTTTTGTTTAATTTTAAAATTAAATTAAATGAAATTCAAAAAAAATTGAGTTCAAATAGTCTGAGCTAGAAACGTAATAATCTAAATTAATTATATATATAATACATATATTAAGAAGATCTTTGAGAGAAGTTGCACTGGGCTAGAGCCCGGCCAGCCCACCCCTTCTATACATGACTAAAATTTTCGTCTTGAATTTACCTTTCCAATTTTATTCATTTTTCGTGTTCAATTTTAATCCTGTATGTTTTTACATTTTTCAATTTAGTTCAAAAATGATCAAAATTGACACTCAAAACGACCAAAATTGAAAAACGTCAGTGTAATTTTCAAATAAAACGAAAAGGTCAAAACGTCACTTATTTTGATTGGATGGGAGTATTAATTTTCCAAATAATTCATGTGATTAATAAACTAATAAATGTGACAGGAGGCATTATGCAGAGTTTGCAGAAGTGCTGCTTCTTTGAATTCGGAGATCGAGTGAAACACTGGATTACAATAAACGAGCCATCGCAATATTTATGCAACTCATTCGTATACGGCAATTTCCCACCTTGTCACAAGTCAACCACAAATGAAATAAGTCAACTCCATGCCCTACCATATCGATCCGTACGAGGATTAACTGATACTACTTTTGTGGAGGGTGATCCTAGCACTGAACCCTACTTGGCTGGACACCACCTTCTTCTCGCTCACGCTTCCGCCGTTAATATATATAGAAGAAAGTATCAAGTAAACGATTCGAACCGTGTCCAATTTTAGTCCTGTTTTTTTTTTTTTTTTTTACTTTTTCAATGTGGTCGTTTTGGTGTCAATTTTGATCATTTTTTGAATCGAAATTGGAAAAACTAACATACAGGACTAAAATTGAACATAAAAGAAAGTATCATGTAAACGATTCTAGTTGTGTCCAATTTTAGTCATGAATTATTATTTTTTTTTTTTTTACTTTTTCAATTTGGTTATTTTGGTGTTAATTTTTATCCTTTTTTAACTAAAATTGGAAAAACTAAAATACAAGACTAAAATTGAACATAAAAAAGACCAAAATTAAAAAAAAGGTAAAACTTACTGATCAAGGATTAAAGTCATGTAATGCCAAATTTTGAAAAAAATAAAAATATACCGGACAAAAATTGAATAGGACCTAGGTTATACGATTCTTGATATTTTAACTTTGATGGTAATATAGTAAAACAATATAGGGTAAGTTATTAAAAGACACGCATGGTTATGAATATTGTTAAAGTTGCCCCTCACAACTTTCGAAAAAAAAAGGGTGATTCTAAAAATTATTTTTGTAGAATTTGAAAACGCGCACCATATTTGATTTGATTTTTTTTTTGGAATTGAGCAGGCTGTTCAAGGAGGTGTGGTAGGCATGAGTATGGATTCATTTTGGTACGAAGCGTATGACAAGAAATCTGAAGCTGATATTGCAGCTGCTTTAAGAGCTCTTGAATTTTCATGGGGATGGTAATTATTTTAAAGTTAATCTTCAAATTGCATTTAGATATTTAAATTTAAATTATTACTTATTCACTGATAAATATTGAGCAACGGTACATGCAACCAGGGATGGATCCAGGGGGACGAAATTTTTTATTGAGTAAGGATGACAAAATTTTAATATTCCAAGGAGGGTGAAATGATAAAATTTTACAATTTTAAAGTATAAATATATATAAAAATTTCTAAATATATAATACAAAATTTTAACATATTTTTTTTTTTTTAACATGATTAATACACAGCCAAAGACGAATATTATAAAAAGGAAAACAAAATTAAAAAATACAAAGAGACACAGCATAATTTACTAATTAAAGTACTCCCACTACAATTTACATACCAGATTTTTTAGTAATTGCCCCCCATCTCCTTAGAACCATCGGTGCTTGCAACATTCAACTTGTTAAATGCAAGAACATTTGATCAAAATTTCACCAAATTTATTCAAAAAATTAATAATGCATTTATGTATTCTTTCTTATTTTCCAGGTTTGTAGCACCTTTGGTGACCGGCGCGTATCCGCCGGTTATGCAAGAGCGAGTCGGTTCCCGGTTACCGCCATTTACAGATGAAGAATCAAAATTAGTAAAAGGATCATTTGATTTTATGGGAGTGAATTATTACACAGCTAATTTTGCTGAAAATAATCCTGAACCACCTACTAAAATCCCAACTTACACTTCGGATATGGGAGTTACTTTTAAGAGTTAGTATATCATGTTTTATTTTTAAATTTAATACAAATTAATTTTTCTTTTATATTATAACCTTGATTAAATATAACTTACACTTTGAGATATTTTCTCTTTGTTTTCACTTAAAATTAGCTGTTGATTCGGATGGGAACCCAATTGGAGAACAGGTGAACAATTTATATAATTGAGTTGCCTTAATTTAATTTTGATTTTAACAATTTTAATTGCTGATAAAATGTAACTATTCATATTTTATTTATTTCAGGCTGGTTCGGAGTGGTTGTACATTGTTCCGAAAGGAATATACAACATTTTGATGTATAATAAGGAAAGATATAACTATGATTCCATCGTTTATATAACTAAAACTTGATAATAAAGGTTGGGTGCACATTATTTCGAGACGAATGTAGTATTATGGTACAGAATTTTGAATTAAATTACTAATAGCTAGGTATATTTTTTTTAAATTTATTAATAGATATAAAATGATTGCACACATATAGTCGAAATCAAATATAATATGCAAATATATATGTAATTATTTTGTACTTATTAATAAATTTTAAAATAATTATACCTCTTCGTCTTTCAAAAAAAAATTATACCTCTTAATAAGTTGACCTCCCTTAATTATACTTGACAAAGTTTTATATGCATCATTTTCACCGTATATATATATATATATATATATATATATTATTATTATTATTATTATTTCAAAAAAGATTGAGAGGCTGTTCAGACAACAAGGCATGAAAGGGAGTTGTTACAAGTTGTTGTACGGCACCTTTACGTTTTCTATCAACACTCTTTAATTAATAGTAAATTTTCTCTCCCTCCCTCAAAAGTTTTACCCTAAAGCTAAAATAATAAAATCGGGTATGTATTTTATTTTTTCTACAATAATAAAACTCGGATTGCCGTGAATTTTCTCTAAAATTTGAGTCCCTGTATTTTTTTTTGCGAGGATGTTATTATTTTTAGTTCCTAAAATTTAGTCCCTGTTTCACTCTCTAAAAATTAGTCATGGAAGTCCATTTTTTTTCTCCTATTTTTTGTTCTGTCAACAGTTCACGGGTAATTAACATGCGATTATATTTTTAAGTCCAATAATATTGTATTATTTTCAAATTGGTCCCGATTGTTTTGATTTTTTGATTTGATCCGTTAAGTTTTCAAATTTTTTGAAATTGATCCAAGAATCAATTCCAACAGGTTACCCAACCGTTAACCTGCCACCTGAGTCCCGTCTTTCAAAACGATACAAAGTTATTAGACTAAAAAATATATAATTCCAGAAAATAAATGCACACATGACAGTATCAATTGGATAATTTATTGGAGCCAATTTCTGGACCAATCTCAAAATTTTCATAAATTTACGGAATTAAAATTAAAAAGTTAAAATCAAGGGATCAATTTCAAAACGATTTAACACAAAAAATATGATCCCAATTCCCAATTGACATCTATGAGAAATTAATGAGGTGCACGTGCGGGTAACATGGCGTTCATGATGAGCAAATATCGGACGTAATGATAAGCAAATATCGGACGTATCTAATCACATTAATCAGATGTTAGTTACTGGCATTGCTGAAATGGAAGATGATGAATGGAACAAAGCTAGATTGAAGCTTAACCCTGCCTTTCATGTCGACAAGTTAAAGGTATATACAGTCATCAAATATGCAACATATTTCCTCAATTAAATGTTTTAGTTGGATGTATTGTAATTCGACTTTGATGGTACGTTACTAATTAATTATGCAATTAAAATAATGACTGAAAAATAAGCAAGACAGAAGTGAAATAATTTAAGTGGTTAGAGTATCACTATTTATGTCGTGTGGGTCATATGTTCGAATCATTATTAATTAATCTTTAAAAAAAAAAAAAAAGACAAATCGGCGGCAGATTAAAATTGTACAAGTGATGTTAGAGCATCTACAATGGATGGATGAATTTGCATCCATTCATCCACTCTCTCTCCTCCACATTATCTCCATATCATTTTTCATTAAACATTCACAATGGTTCATCCATCCATATATACTCTTGTGGGCCCTTGTACACTATCAAAAATTTATTAAATAATGATATTTAAAATTAAAAAGAAAGAAAAAATAACAAAAGTTGTCACAATATATAATTTCTCTCTCATGTCAAATGCATTGGATAGATTTGTTTCTCTCTCATGTCCAATAAAATGCCACAATAGTTTAAATTGCAAATTACATCCATCCATTCATTGGACAACCCATTAGATGCACCATTGTGGATGCTCTTAGACGGCTACATATATATGCAACTGTTACACTGGGCAAGTCAAGTGCATTTTTATATAGTATTAATTATTTGGTTTCAAAAATTTTATCATCTTTTGATTTTCGTCCTTTTGATTTTTTTCACGTAACTTACACACTTTCAATTTTTTAGTTATTTTAACTTTTAAATTTTAAAATATGTAAGTTACGAAAATTGAAAGTTAACCGGACAAAAAATTCGAAAATATGTAAATTACAGGACGAAAATTAAGTGGCACAAAAAAAACATTTTCCCTAGTTATTTTACTTAAATTAATTGATTGGCCTGTATAAATTAATTTTACATATTAATATTAATTATTTTTATTGAATAATATTAATTGCACATCAATTGTACACTACAATTGGTACACCCAGGTGTTACTCGGACCAAATTGGACAAAAGTTTTGGAGTAATTAATTAATCCAAATGGCAAACTCCAACAATTAATATATATATTGTATTGTTTATGATAGAGAATGGTGCCTGCAGTTGTTTTTCCTGAACAGTAAATCAAACTGAGACCTTCAATATGCTTATATATGTTAATCTTGGATCCACTACTACTCAAATTGATGTTTTTCTTCAAAAAAATTTTTTTTATTAATTAATCCAAATAAAATTCAACAAACTCTAACAATTAATATATATTTTGTATTAATTGTATATGATAGAAAATGGTGCCTAAGATGCAAAGGTGTGGGCAAGACATTATAGAAGAATGGAAAGAGATGACGTCAAAGAATGGTGGCTTGTGTGATATTGACGTCACAACTTACATGGGAGTTTTCACAAGCTCAGTACTTGCCCAATTAATATTTAACACTGCCTACACAGAACAAATCAAACAAACATTTTTTCAACTTTCAGAGCTATCAAATTTGGGCAAACTAGCTATGTATCTACCAGGAGAAAGGTAAGTTTAATTACATTTCTTAATTTTTTGCCGACTTTAAAATTGGACAATTAAAAACAAAAATTGACTAAATTAATAAGAATATTAATTTTTTCGAGATCTTTTGATGGTCATGGTTCCCTAGTATGTCTATGGCCAGCTTTGCACGGTCCATTAACGTGACTATCATCATTCAAGGTTAAATTCATTTTGATCTCATAGAACACGAGACCTCACGATTTTGGTCTCAATACTTTTCACTTTGTCCTATAAAAAATTTTTCATGCAGTTTTGATCTTTCTGTTACGAAATCCGTTAAGTTCAACTGCACTTTAAGTCCCAAACCTTGTCCTGTGGGACCAAAAGTACTGCAGCCGACTTTAACAGACAATATGTAATGGTGGAACCAAAACTGCATTAAAAAATTGTCTAATTTGAGACCTAAGTGATGAGTGTTGGAACCAAAATCACGAGGTATCGTGTCCTTAGAACCAAAAATTAATTTAACTCAGTGCTCTATAGTTACTGTAATGTCATTAATTTACTTTCGCAGCAATTAAATATGTTTGATTAGTTCACGACAAATAATTAAAAGATCAATTAAATTAATCTGAAACTGTATACATACTGAAGCTCACGTGGAGCCTGCTTATTTAAAATATATTTCTGAAATTTTGTAGAAAACATTATTTGGTTTTAAATATCACGTTATCACCTAGGATTAAATATTAGACCCTTTTTTTATTGTTATAATTACCTAACACCGTAACACGTACAGTAGTTCTTTGGTTTTAATTAACCTACAGCTTCTTCTTTTTTTCCATAAAGTTTAATTAATTGTTGTCTTGCTTTATAGGTATTTTCCAACGAAGAACAATCGAAGAGCAAAAGAAATTAACAATTTTACACGGGCGTCATTTACCTCGATGATTAATGAAAGGTTGAAAAAGAGAGAGGCTGGTAAAAGTGGCGATACGGAGGATTTATTGTACTTATTACTAGCGGAATTGTACGAGGAAAAAAAGTCTAAAAGAGAGTGATCGAAAAAGAATTATTGAGGAAGTGATCGCACATTGTAAAATATTTTTCTTTGGAGATTACGAAATGAGTTCTAATGTGTTGACTTGGACAATGATCATGCTTTCGATACATCAAGATTGGCAAAATCGAGTTAGAGAAGAAGTTGTTCAAGTATTTGGTGACAAAAAGGAAATCACTCAAGATGACTTGAGCAAGCTCAAGATAGTAAGTTTGATATTTTTTGCATAATTTTGGCCAAGTGTATATTAAATAGTTGATTTATTTTGGGTCAAATTGGATAATTGAATATCACTACAAGAAAATTGACATTTAATGATAGAAATCAGGTGATTATAATTTCTCTAACTAAAAGTCTTTAAACACATAAGATTGTCACCTATCATTAAAGATTTTTAGCTAGATAAGCTATAATGATAGGATTTAAAGATTTTTTTTTTTTTTTTGCGGTGATAATAAGAAAGAATATTACATAGAGAATTGACACTTCATGCCCATGTTACACTTTCATTTTAGCTATTGATACATTGAGTAGTGGAACGAACTACGAATCAATACGAGATTAATTGACTCTTATATATACATGTATAGAGAGGTAAATGAATTGATGTATTTTATTTTAATTTAATTGCAGGTAACGATATTGTGAACGAAATACTCCGATTATACCCATTGGGAATGGAATTCTCTAGAGTTGTCGACGAAGACACAAAGTTAGGAGACTACTTAGTCCCAAAAGACACATTGTTAACGTGCCCAACGTTGATGCTACATCAGAACAAAGAAATATGGGGCGAAGACGCGGGGAAATTCAACCCCACGAGGTTTGCAGAAGGAACGGCGAAAGCTACTAAAGGGGAAATGACGTTTTTACCCTTCGGATGGGGCCCTCGTATCTGCATTGCTCAAAATTTGTCCATGATAGAGATCAAAATCTTTGTGGCAATGCTCATTCGCAACTTCTCGTTTGATCTTTCGCCAAAGTATGCTCACTCCCCGTACGTCGATTTCACTATTTATCCACAATATGGTGCGCCTCTCATTTTGAATAAACTCTAGCCAATATGTGTTGAAAGTAACATATAAGCTATGATGGTACAGTGGTGTTTGCAAACTTTAGTATAAGGGGAACAATCACTTATTTTCAAAAGTTTCTCCTCACAATTTTTGAAAATAAGTGATTTTAGAAACTTTATTTAGAATTTGCAAAAACACTCTACAGTTGTTTCCATGTGTTTGAGTGTTGTCACTTGGTTGACCTTGTAGTATGTGTGTCTTAATAATTGAAAGAAGTTTGACAAATGTGAAACCTATAGAAAAGATAAAGTATATTTCCTTGATCACAAAAGTGGGATTACATGGTGATATATACACGTACAGGATACATTCAAATTTCAAATTACAAACATTTAAAGCTTGTTGCGATAATTATGCTAAAACTGACTCCTCTAATTGTGGGTTAAGTTATCTAGAAGATTCTAGAGAGGCTTGACTAATACGCCCCCGCAAAATTGACGTTCCGTCAGCAACGGAAATTTTGGACTAAATCTTGGAACCGTGTCCGAGCGAGCGGCTTTGTGAGTAGGTTGGCGAACTGATCTTGAGTGTTGACATACGAGACATTGAGAATGCCTTTGGAGACAAGATCACAAACAAAATGAAGATCAATGGCAATGTGCTTCATTCGGGAGTGTTGAACCGGATTTAGAGCAAGGCGTGTTGCCCCCATATTATCACAGAGAAGGCGAGGTGAGTCGGGTAACGGAATTTGAAGGTCGTCAAATAGGTGGTGAAGCCAGCAAACCTCGGAGGCAGCAGCTGCCAAGGCGCGGTATTCAGCCTCGGTGGAAGAGCAGGCGACCGCTCGCTGCTTGCGTGATCGCCATGAAATAGGAGTTTTGCCAAGGAACATGATGTATGCTGAAGTCGACTTGCAATCAGTGAGGTCACAGCCGAAGTCCGAGTCAGAGTGTGTCGTTAATGTTAGGCGATCAGTTTTTCGTAGTAGTGTGCCGTGATGTAGAGTGCCTTTCAGGTACCGAAATAGGCGTTTGACAGAGTGCCAGGCCTCCGGAGTGGGAGAGGACATATGCTAGGCAAGACGGTTCACAGTGAATGTTATATCCGGACGAGTGATCGTCAGGTATTGAAGACCACCGATAGAGCAGCGATATTCAGTAGAGTCAACGGAGCTAGAAGTAGTTGTGTGTTTCGTGGCTGCTGGAGTGTGAACGGGCTTGATACCGTCCATTTTGTGACGACGTAGAAGATCAACCATGTATTTGTGTTGAGACAGAAAGAGTCCTTCCTTGCATTTGGCAACCTCAACACCAAGGAAGTAGGACAGAAGACCAAGGTCCTTCACGGCAAAGCGGGTTTGCAAATGACGGGTGACTGCAGCAATTAAAGAAGAAGAGGAGCCGGTGAGAATTAAGTCGTCCACATAGACTAAAACAAAAAGATGGTCGGCGCCCTTGTGAAGAAAGAAAAGAGAGGAGGCAGCCTTGGATCGGGTGAGGCCGAATTCTTCTAGGGCCGAGCACAGAGAGTCATACCACGCTCTTGGAGCTTGGCGAAGACCGTATAAAGAGCATCGAAGTAAGCACACGTGGGAGGGGTGAGATGGATCAGAGAACCCCGGTGGTTGTTTCATATAGACTGGTACATCGAGATTGCCATGCAAGAAGGCGTTACTAACATCCAATTGACGAAGTGACCAACTTCGGGATACGACCAACATGAGAACGGTCCGAATGGTTGCAGGTTTAATGACCGGGCTGAACGTCTCCTTAAAATCGATGCCAGGGCATTGATGAAAACATTTGGCGACGAGGCGAGCTTTATATTCATCGACAGACCCATCCGGCTTACGCTTGATCCTGAAAACCCATTTGCAGCCAATGACGTTACCATTCGGTGGTGGAGAGACAAGATCCCATGTACCATGTCGGAGCAAGGCGGTGTATTCGTCCGACATGGCAGCACGCCATTTTGGGTCAGCAAGAGCTTGTTTCACAGTAGATGGCTCGATATCTGCTGGAAGAGGATGTTTAGTTGCTGCATGAAGAGCTTTAGGCTTATGTATGTTGTTGATGTTGCGAATACGCATGTGGTGGGTGTGCTGCGACTGGTTAGGAGCGGGCAACTATTGTGGTTCAATAGATGGTGGCTGAAAAGGAGCCTAGGCAGGCTATTCGGCTGAGTGAGACGATTGGGCAGCGTCATTAATGTTATCAGTTTGCAGCGGAGTGGACGGAACTGTATGTGCGGGACCATTGTTAGGTAGAGGTAGCAAGCCAGGAGGTGACGGCACAGACGAGTAAAATGGCAAGGTGATGGTGCATAGCGAGACCGATCCAGAGTTGGATGGAGACGAAGGTAGCCCGGGGAATGAATTTTCCATAAACTGAACATGCCTGGAGATGTAGATGTGGCCAGAGGCTATATCATAACACCGATATGCACTTTGATAGGTTGAGTACCCAATGAATATGCACGGTTTTGATGGAGGTGATAATTTTCCATGAATGTAAGGATGAAGCCATGGGAAACAGAGGCAACAGAAGACACGTAACTTGTTATAATTGGGAGACCGATGAAATAGAATAGTGAACGGACTCTTGCGATCAAGAACGGGTGTGGGCATTCGATTGATGAGGTAGACTGTTGTTTGGAGCGCGAAAACCCAGAATTTCGGTGGCAAGTTCGCATGATGAAGTAATGCCCGACCAATTTCAAGAATATGCATGTTTCGTCGTTCCGAGATCCCATTTTGTTGAGGGGTGTGAGGAGCTGTAGTGAGCCAGCTAATACCCAAATGTGTAAGAGACGGTCGAAGTGCTTGAAATTCGCCACCATTATCCGTGTAAAAGTTTTTGATCTTGTGTCCAAATTGATTTTCAACAAGGGATCGGAAATTGTGAAATAAAGATAACACTTGTGACTTTGCATTCATCTGAAATAACCAGTAATATCGAGAGTATAAATCAACAAGTAATAAGAAATATTTTGATCCATCAAGAGAAATTTCGGACTTAGGTCCCCATACATCAACATATAAATAATGAAGTGGATGCAAAGTAGTAAATGAACTCAAGGAAAACGGCAGTTTGCTAGATTTACTCAAACGACAAGAAACACATCCATCGCCCAAAACATGGGACTTGTCCGAAGTAGGCAATTCAAAACTATTAATAATAAAACGACTGGTATCAACAGACGGATGACCAAGTCGAGCATGCCAACTAAAATGAGAAGTACGAAGGCCAAAAGCAACAGAAATGGGACCACCAGCAGCACTTGGTGGCAAGTGATAAACTTCATCACGGCAAGAGCCCTTAACCAGAGACGCCCCCGTGCTCCGATCCTTAACAAGAAAATGAGTGGGAAAAAATTCCATACTGACATTATTATAAACTTGCTGACAGATAGAAGATTTTTCCGAGCACCCGGAACACATAATATATCAGAATGAATAAATTTGCGAGATGAATAGTTTAATAAGGACGTACCAGTATGAGTGATTGGGAGGCCAGTTCCATCAGCAATCTGTACTTCATCCGTCCCGTCATATTCGGAGTGAATAGACAGGTTATTTAAATCTGTAGTCATATTATGAGAAGCACCAGAATCTACCATCCAATTAGAATTGAAATTGTTACCATTGGGAGACTGAGCAAAGTTCGCCATGGGTGATGGTAGGTGGCGGCAAGTCAGAGCACCGTGACCCTTGAATCCGCAAATCTGGCAAATGAGGGGAGGACGGTCACGAGGACCTGGCAGATTGCCCCCTGAGCGAGATTAACCACGGTAGTTCGAGCCCCAATTCTGTCCCGAAGCCGGCATGGGGTGAGAAAAGTTGGCATTGCCCGGTTGGTTGAAAAGGAAGAGTTCCCTTTTGGTTTGGGTTTGTGTGACGAGCGAGATGCAGCATTAGCCGTAGCAACAAGAGAGCGAGTGGCAGCCTCCTGTGATTTTAAAGTCAACTCATGTTATTATAAGAGGACATGAAGTTCCTCAAAGCGGAGAGAGGTTTCACGAGTTCGGATGGGACCAACGATGGTGGCATACTCAGGACCAAGCCCATTGATGACGAAGAGGGTAAGATCGTCGGAACTTACAGGTTGATCAATCAAGGCAAGCTCATCGGCCTTGGACTTGACGTAATGGAGAAACTCAGAGACGGAGCGATCACCAATGGTTATGCGATAAAGCTCGCTCTTTAGCTGATTGACACGGGATCGCGACCTGCTGGCAAAGAGGCGCGACAAGTTCGCCCAGCTTCCGCGGATGTGGAGGCGGAGGTGACGAGTGGGAGCACTTTTGGTACGAGGGAGCCGAATATGGCGGCGAGAAGCAACTGGTCTTGCTGTATCCAGTTGGTAATGTCCGATGAATTGGAACCATCAGCACATTGAAGTGGGCATGAACGGGTGCCATCGATAAAGCCCAGGAGATTGTGCCCTCGGAGGAGAGCGATGAGATGGGTACGCCGTGAAGGGTAATTTTTATTGCAAAGCTTGATGGGTAAATCATGGCGGGCGGAGATGGGAATGATCGCCGGTGGGGATGACGACGAGGATGTTTGGGTCGTTTCAATTGAGTCAGACATGATGATGGCCGAGATAAGTTGAAAGCAGGAATATGGTTTCGATTGTTTAAGATCGTAACCTTCTCGATGCCATATATAAAAGATAAAAGTATATTACCTTGATCACAAAAGTGGATTACATGGTGATATATACACGTACAGGATACATTCAAATTTCAAATTACAAACATGTAAAAGCTTGTTGCGATAATTATGCTAAAACTGACTCCTCTAATTGTGGGTTAAGTTATCTAGAAGATTCTAGATAGGCTTGACTAATAAAACCGTCTCACGTGCGATTTATACATTTTTAAGTGACTGCGTTATTTATGTTGAAAGCATCTAATATGAGTACTTAAAAGTTATAATTAGTGGTTACGTTATAAATAAATACTATAATATGGAGAGATTACCACTACCATTAATTAATGTAACAACAAGATTTGATTCTGTTCCTGAGCTTTTTCCAAGATATGCAATTTTCTCCCTTTTTGATCAATAAAGCACTCCCTTATTCGTCAGGCGGAATCTAGAGGTGAGCTGCTGGGAATCAGGGTGGCTCGTCAGGCACCCCCAGTTTCCCATCTTTTATTTGCAGACAACAGCATCCTTTTCTTCAGAGCGGGACAACCTGAGATCAACAAGGTCACGGAAATCATAAGCACATACGAAGCGGTAACGGGTCAAAGAATAAATATGGACAAATCGAAGTTGACTACGAGTGCCAACTTCCCGGAGGACAGAAGAGAGAAGTTGGGGTTACAGCTGGGGGCAAAAGTGGTTAGCCAATACGCAAAATACTTGGGGCTACCAACAATTATTGGGCGGAGTAAGCAGGTGGTTTTTCAATCTGTGGTGGATCGAGTTGTTGGAAGATTGAAGGGGTGGAAAGAAAAATCCCTTACAAAGGCGGGTAGGGAGGTCCTTTTAAAGTCGGTGGTTCAAGCTATACCGAACTATGCTATGAGTTGCTTCCTCTTTCCACGCTCTTTGTGTGAGGACATTGAAAAGACTGTGGCTGGCTTTTATTGGGGATCAACACCGGAGGACAGGAAAATTCATTGGTTAAGTTGGGAGAAGATTGCTAGATCAAAGGAAATGGGTGGGCTTGGGTTTCGCGAAATGTATTATTTTAACTTGGCCATGGCGGCGAAACAATATTGGAGGCTCGCCCACAATGGAGACTCGGTCGCAGCAAAGATCCTGAAGGCGAGGTACTACCCAAGAGGCAACATCGAATCCGCAACTATGGGTTTCCAACCGAGTTATCATTGGCGTAGTATCTTAAAAGCTCGTGAACTTGTTATGGAGGGTTCGGCATGGCAAGTTGGCGACGGCTCCTCAATCAACTGTTTTGAAGACCGCTGGATTGGTACGGGCATCCGTGTGAAACCGACCCAGCGGGTGACGGAGAGGGGTCAGATTAGCACAGTGGCTGATCTTATCTCAACTGTGGACAGAACTTGGAAACGGGACCTGGTCTTGGACCTTTTCGTTGATGATGATGCCAAAAAAATTCTCAGCACCCCAGTTAGTGCTAGACACAGAGAAGATAGAATTATTTGGAATCACTCAAAGCAGGGGATCTTTACAGTGCGGTCGGCATACCATCTGGCGGTTCAAAAATTCTCGACCTTCCCTCCCCTAGTACTCATCACTCACATTGGAAACCCCTTTGGCACTACAAAATCCCCCAAAAAATAAATCATTTTCTTTGGAGAGCTTGCAACGACGCACTCACCACTCTTCAGGCACTTCGGGGGAGGGGCATCCTGGTTAACTCTATATGTCCGTCTTGCGGGGAGGAAGATGAGCCAATCTCCCACATTCTCCTCCGCTGCCCTACGGCTATCCATACCTGGGGGAGGAGCCCACTGAAAATCAATTTCCACTCCCCTCACATGTCACACTTCAAGCTGATTTTTTGGGAACTTATGCGGAGTCTTCCGGAATACGGGATTACGGTGTTCGTTATTACTGCTTGGAACCTTTGGAAAGCACGAAACTCTTTTTGTTTTAATCACAAAGCTCAAGACCCAGCTCAGATTGTCTCCTGGTCGCTACACTTAGTGGGAGAGATTTCGAGAGGAATGAGGGTTCAGCAGAGGACGGTTCCAGAGGGTAACAACACAGCACAATGGAGCAGCCCACCTCCAGGGAGTCTAAAACTCAACTCAGACGCAGCGGTGTTTTCGGACGGTTCGGCGGGCCTGGGTTTTGTGGTTCGAAACCATTGGGGAAAGGTCTTAGCTTGAAGTTCCAATGCCTTAGTTTTATACCTTTTATCACTTAAAATCTTTTCCACTTTATTCTTAATTTCCTCCTCTAATAATCCCACTTTCATCTTTTTCAAACCCTAATCCAACTTCCCAATGATCTACAATGTAGCTCTCATTGATGAATTGATCCGAAGAATACGGCCAGCACAAGAAAGGGACGCCACTGTACACGCCTTCTATAGTCGAGTTCCATCCACAGTGGCTCCCGAAGCAGGCAACAGAAGGGTGCGATAAGACCTTCTGTTGCGGGGCCCACTCGATTATTTTCCCGCGATTCTTGATTCGTTCTTCAAACCCTAGAGGATATGCATTGCCACTATCTTTCATCAAATCTTGCCTTACCACCCATAGGAAAGGCCTATTGGAATTTTCAAGGGCAAGGGCCAATTCTTGGAATTGGACCCCATCAAGGAATGTGGAGCTCCCAAATGCAACATATAGTGTGGAATCGAGCGGTTGTTGGTCAAGCCAAGATAGGCTCGCGGAGTCTTCTTGCCAATAATGTCCGGCTTGTGGTCCGAGACGATCGCTGGCAAGAAGAGGGCCTATTGGAAGAACTTTGGGGACCAATTTGAGCGCCCCTGGCTCCAATTCGGATGATGAGTTGCAAATTATCCAATCCATCGTGTTTTTTGACTTGGCGTTGTGTTCATTCGCGTGGAACATGATCTTATGGGTGGTCGAATCGCCCGTGCATGTCCATAGGAAGTTCATAGAGCTTATTTCTGGCATTTCTGGTGATAGATGGATCATGTGTTGCTTCAATGGTGTTCCTGGAAAAGCCACAAGATTTTGGATTTACAATTAGATTAAAGTATATTTCTTTAGTGTATTGATGGTGTTAGCTAGATTTGTGGTGTAATAATGCTTTATCTTCAAAATTTATATCATTCATTTTTTTTATTCATGTCTATTGTAAATTTTATGAGTTTGACTTATTAATGATTATAATTTTTAATCTCATCTTTCATTTATCTAATTTAATTTGTACCATTTTATTTTTTTAGGTTATTAATATTTACTGATTTATTTTTCACGTGTATCTTCTTTATTCAATCATTATTCTCTATATATACACATTATATTAAATACTACTATACATTTATAATTTAAAATAAAAAATTGATGAAAA
The DNA here is from genome assembly GCA_037126765.1 of Stenogyne calaminthoides. Taxonomy (NCBI): domain Eukaryota; kingdom Viridiplantae; phylum Streptophyta; class Magnoliopsida; order Lamiales; family Lamiaceae; genus Stenogyne; species Stenogyne calaminthoides. The sequence continues at coordinate 33,666,542 of JBBCBC010000025.1, read as the reverse complement.
TGTGATATATAATACAAAAATTACATTTACAATTAAATTAATCAAACAAAGAAATTAATTAAAATATTTAAATTCAAAATTATTAATTAATAATATAAAAACTATCTTCAACCACGCGGAAGTGCTTAGTTTTCGTATAATTCACGGATTACAGTGTATTTTCATAATATCATCAAACCATTTTCTTCCAATTTACCTTAATATAACCCCTAATTAGTAATTACTTGAACTAATTTGCAACTTTCGAAAATCAAAATGCATAATTCAAAGAAGTACTCACCATCTCCGTCAATGACCCCTTCATCGATGAATTTAGGGATATTCTCATTAATCGCAAGCAACGCAATCGGCGCCGTCATGAACGCCGATCTCTTAATCTTCAATCTCCGCGCCAAATCCAACGGCCACACCAGCGCATAATCAACGATCAAGCACGCAATTTCATCATCGTCGTCTCCGCCATTAATCTTCTCAATCAGAGCTTCCACTTTCTCAGGCACGCTCTCCGCCATCGCGTCCAGCGTCCTCCCCACGTTGCCCCTGTCCTCCCACGCCTCCATTCCGTCCGGAATCACCGCGAATTTTACCAGATCCAATTCGCCGCCGCCGTTCGCCGATTTCGAGATCCGGCGGTGGATCGGCTCCGTGACGACGACCGTGACCTTGATTCCGCTGTTGGTTAGGCCCTGGACGAGCTCCATCATCGGAATTAGATGGCCTTGCGCCGGATACGGTACGGCTAGTACGTGTGCTCTGTTTTTCGCCATTTTCGATTTCTCTGTTACAGAGTAACAGCAGCAATTGAAATTATTTCGAAACGGAAAAACTGATTTTAAAGCGAAAGCCAGAAAAACAGTAGATTCAGGAATCGCAACAAAAAGGAGTTTGAATTTTTAAACGCAATCGCAGAATCATATACGAAATGCTTGCAGAAAGCCAGTAGATTTTAGTATATGAACAAAGGTGTATTGAAATTTATGCAGGAAAATCGAAGAATTTGTTGTTTTTTTTCGATTAAAAAAATAAATAAGACAGGCGTGAAACTCGTGCTGGATGATAATTGAATCAGATCTACGTATGAACTCAATATTATATATATTAATATTGTGGGCAAAAATTATCATTATTATACGCAAAAATTACAATATTTAAAAATATAAAGTTTTTTTTATAATGATATTTTATACATAACAATGATACTAAAAATCAAATTCAGGATGAACTCAGGTTCACACAAATTTTGATCGTACCGGAAAAAAGTGGACCAAAAGTAGAAGCGTGTTGTAGTCGAAGTTTACAACATGAAATGACAAAAAAGCCCTTGCTAAAATCTTTTAAAGTAGTGTATCGACCACATATAAATTAGAATTCTGCTCAATAATCTGAAAATTATTACAAAATTTTCTGAAAAAAGAAGAAGGAATATAAAGCTTCTTTAGTTCTTTTTTGGAAAGGTAATTCGAAGTCTAGAGTGGAAGATTAGATGCCACATATTTCAATCAATATGAAGAATAAATGACAATATTTGTTTTTTATAATCTTTGTAAAATGTCATCTTTTCTAGATAATAAAACAATGGAGGCTCGCATTTCTGACCCAGATCAACCATTTGATTATTTGGCGAATTGGGCTTTGCTTGAAAACGGGCACTGGGTCTAAATAATTGGGCCAGAATCAAAATGACTCATGTGCTATACCCGGCCCAAATATTACTACAAAGTTAAGACTATATACCACGTGTTGCAAGCACAGGTCAGATAACATAGCACGGTAAGTCGGTAACGGCACGGGTTTTAAGGATGCAAAATTTTTGTGTTCGTGTTTAATCTTGTCGTGCCGAATTTTGTCGAAGTTATCGTATCAATACAAAAACTCAAATAATCACCCACACTTGCAGATACGCTAAGCAGATCAAACAGACATTCTCCAACTTAGAGCCAACAAAGTTTGAAAATTCAGAAATACTTCATCCATCCAATATTATCAGAGGTTTATTATGATATTTAGCAATAGAATTCTATTATTCATACACATCTATTACTTTTTCATTTGACTGCAGGTAACAATAATTTGGAAAGAGCCTTCAGAAATGGAGTTGTCTAGCAAAAAAACACACTATTAAATCTTAACATGTCACATACTTATGTTCTTACATCTACGCAAACAAATACGGGTCGAATATGCTGGAAAATCCGACCCTGAAAGCTCACTACACAGTGGAAGTTCAACAACACTATAGAATGATTCATCATGAAGAGTGAGAAGTTGACAATTTAAGGCATTCATTTTGACATCTTCGAAGACAAACATCGTTCCAGTTAGGTACTTGATGTTGATTAAACACAGAGTACAGGCACACGCATCAGCACAAGCATCGAGTTCAGAAACACCACATACCGTGACACATGTATCCGGGACGGGATCTTTGGAGAATGCTCCGACTTTCTTCAACATTCTCTTCGATGTGCACACTCTCTCGCACACGAATATTTCATCAGCGCTCTTCTCCCTGCCCCGTGCACTCTGGATTCTTTGCTCCTCTGCATGCCTCGTTTTCGTTCTGAGAGCTTTACCAGCGATGAAAACTGGAACGGCAGCTGCCCCCAGTAGGGTCCACAATACCTCAACCATTTTTTTGTAACTGCAAAGGGCTTTACTTTCTTCTTCCCGTCTATGCTCAATGTACTTATTAGTTCGAGGTTTTTTTGTGTCCTACAATGTTCATATAAGTCTGTAAGAGAGAGATTACGGGAACAACTGAGAGAACAATTTCATAATTGTCAGGCAATGAGATACGAACAAAGTTGCACAATAATTTCCCCCGAATGTTAACACAAACCATGAACCATATATAGTTTACTCACCCGACTTAAAAAGGTGTTTGGTCCCAAACTAGTCTATTGTCCAATTTTGGTCCAAAAAAGTTCATTTTTTCGATTTAGTCCTAATATAAAAAAGTTGAACATTTTGGCCTAAAATCACTGGAAAATCGAAAATGGTGTAGTTTATGACACGTGAGGAAACGGTCAGAATTGGACAGTATTCACGATATGGGACCACAAATATACATTTATTTGCATAAAATGGTAAAATGACACCGCTTTCAACTTTCCGGCGATATTGGATCAAAATTGGACAAACTTTTTAATATTGGGACTAAATCGAAAAGGTTAACTTTTTTGGGACCAGAATCGGGCAGCAAACAAGTCATGGGACCACAAAACTTCTTAACTCTACTCGACACCATACTTAAACAACACTAGAGAACGCCAATGCTCCCATATGTCATCTTAACGATGAAGAAGCACATTTTTTAATTCAAGAAATTAGAACACTAAGCTCATATTCAGCGAAGGTGATCAACATGGTTTGGAAAGCATCCTTAATAAAGGTTACACCATTACATAAACCATCCAAAGCAATTGAATCCGATGCCTAGACCCTATATATAGTCTTGGAGAACCACGAAAAACTATTTTGCAGATAGGTTTATGATGATATTGCACATCGCTAAAACTAAGCTAAATCTCAAAGCCTAAAATGCAAGGTTTCTAACCTAAAACCTCATACTCGCCTATAGGATAAATGCACATCAAACCCTACAATCTCCATTGAGCTAAACCTCCTTCCTTTTCAAGGTATACAGTTTAATTTCAGCAGAGTATCACTTGTGATGGGCATTAAAAAAAAAAAAGCTAAACTTCCATCCAAATTCCAACTATATTTTTCATCAATTCAGTAAATATAAATCTAATTCTGCAGAATTTTATTTTTCTTATGATTCGTAGAGAAACCTAACTGCATTAATAGGTTACGCGCAATGCCCATAAATGAACAAAATAAGAACATCTACTCTCATCTACAGCTCCTCACCTCAATAATAATTTTAAAAAAGAAAAATAAAAGCAGAATGGGCTATATTCATTATAAAATTAATTCCCAAATTGTTCAGATGAATTTGGAAAATTTGAACGGTGAATTAATGCTGAATTATGCATTAAACATAAATTAGATCAAATAACCAGTAATTGAAAACAATTTAAGAAATTGAATAAATCAAAGAAAGAGATAAACCCTACCGCTGAAACCTTCGGGAAGAAGCAGAGCGCCAAGCGAAGCAGAGAGAGATCAGTTGCGGGCTTACGGGGTGGACGCTGCCCTTACCTCCTAACAACGGCCCAATGCGCATAAACTCGATGCAAAATGGGCCAATACCTACGCCTGACGGCCCAATATCCATAAATATTGAATATTGACCTAACTGTGCAAAACGTCCGAAAAAGCATGAACTGGATTGTAAGATGAAGAGAAAACGACGGCCCAAAGATGCATAAACTGGATTGAAAATGGGCCTTACCAACGCACAAGCGGCCCAAATCACAAGTATTGAGAATGGGCACTTACCTGCACAAACGGCCCAAGATCATTACTTGGATGGGAAATGGGCCCTTACCTCAAACGGCCCGAGGCGCTAAGATGGACACGAAACATATTAGTTTAGAGCTCCTTGATTTGATCTAGAACTTCTTAATTTTTTTTTTTTCTAAAGACAACTATTCCATCCTTCATTGTGTTTATAATGACAAAAAAATTGAAATTTTCCTGCATGGGTTTTGGACATTTTGGTCTTATTCAAATCTCACAACCTCCTGTGGTATACAGATTATCACAACGGATAATCCAACGTGACAAATGACAATACCTTGGAGTGAATGATAACATTTTTAACTTTTCTTCTTTAATACCTTCTCTTACTCTCTTCATCTCTGTTTTGAAATTTTACAAAACAACTTTTAAAATCACTTTTTTTTTCAAAACCTAGAGAAATTTATAAATAAGTGATTTTGAAAGTTATTTTTAGAGTTTAAAAAACAGACCCACAATTTGATTCGATGGTTTCATTTAGCCAACTTAACAAGTAGGACTTGTATCTTTGTAGGTCCAAATGGAGCTAGCTAGTTAGACCAAGCACAAGCACAAACACAAACAAGAATATATCTATAACAAAGTATTATTATGCACTATGCAACATCAATTGGTTATAACATACAACACTATGTCAACAACAATCACAAAACCAATAGATGAATCTCAAGGCAACTTAATCAGTTAATCAAAGCAGAACTCATTTACATCATATCATGCCATTCTCACAAAGAGCAACAATTGATCCCTTTTTTCCGTTCCACCCCGCCGCGCTTCATAGTGTCGCACCACATGCTTAATGTATTGTACAATACAACCCATCAAAACAGGTGGTGCAAAACCCTTAAACCCCTATTTCCGAACGCTCCCGCCTCCCTCACAGCCTGTTTTGACGTGTTGTACAGTACAATACATTAAGCGTGCGGTACAACACCCATCAACCATTTGGAATTAACATGAATTCCCCCAAAATTAAGAAACCCCATAGTGGCAAGAGATTACAACATCACCAAGAACTGATCTCAATTCTCCCCACTGCAACTCCCCAAACTCCATTTGACTCCCTCCTTCCAACAGCTTCAATTTCACCAACCACAATTCCTTGGCCATTTCCAAAATCTCCACCTTCAAAACCACCCTCCCTTTAACCAATCTGATCCCTCCACCATTCCCCCTCTCTGTTCTAAACCCTAATTCCCCCCCTGCTTTCTCAACTCTCTCCTCAATCTCCACCACCTGCATCCCACAGGTAAACCTCATCTCCTTGCTCTTCGTCTCCGTTTCGAAAAGCCCCGATAAATTCAGCCCGGAAGACATCGAAATTATGTCGAAAGCATTCACCCTGGACAGGTACCCAAACTCCTTCCCCTCAACAATATCAGATCCCATTCCCATTCCACTCAAATTCTCCTGCGAAAACGATTTTTTGAACCACGAGAGCTTCACCAGATCATCTAGAATTAACCGCGTGTTAGGGTTTGGATCCAATAGCCTGTAAATCACAATTTTCGCCGATTTTGATACCCAATCGGGGAATTCAAACGCTCTGCGATGCATTGCGCGGTACATGTTTGATAAATTGCTATCGTCAAAAGGTAAGCAGCCTACCAAAAAGGCGTAGAGTAAAACGCCGCAGGACCAGGCGTCCGACTTCTCGCCATCGTAGCCCTTCCGGCACACCACCTCCGGCGCGGTGTACGCCGGCGTGCCGCAGGCCGTGTAAATTAAGCCGTCGCGCTTCTGATCTGAAAGGGCGGAGAGTCCGAAATCGGTTATTTTCAAAATTCCGTCCCGATCAAGGAGCAGGTTCTGCGGCTTGATGTCGCGGTGGAATACGCCGTTCTGGTGGCAGAATCGGAGCGCGGAGACCACCTGCTGGAAGTATTTCCGAGCAATTGGCTCGGAAAAACGGCGGCAACGACTCAATTTGGCGAAGAGCTCGCCGCCGGGGGCGAGCTCCATCACGAGGTAGATTTTAGATCTGGACGCCATAACCTCGTGGAGCTTCAAAATGTTCGGGTGGTCGTGGAGGCGGCGCATGGCGGCGACTTCCCGGAGAATCAGCGGCTCCATGGCGGCGTCCATCGGAGCCTTGTCGATGACCTTGACGGCGACTTCGTCGCCGCTGGAATCGAGCGATTTTCCGAGGTAGACCTTCGCGAAGCTACCGCGGCCGAGGAGGCGGCCGAGCTGGTACTTCTCGAGGACGATCGAGCCGCTGCCGCCGTTGGAGCTGGTGGTTCTTCTGATTTGGGCGACGGACGGCGGTGGCGGTGGGGGATCGGGCCACATTTTTTAACGGGTCGGATTAGGGTTTTGTGGGCGGGTCCGTTTGGCGTGGGTTGGAGAAAATGTTTGATAGTGTTGCGTTTGGTTTTATAGTGGTGGAGTGGGTGTAAAATAAAATAAAATAAAATGGGGGAATAGTATTATAATTTGTGTAGCGTGACGACATCTGTGTGACCTATTTTTGGTTTGGAGTGCTAGGTTTGGAATTTTGTTCAAATATGACATGAAATTTGATTGTTTTGACTCCAATTTATTTCTTTGCTTTATTTTCTTGCCAAATATTGATTAATGATTGGTAAAAGAGTAACACTCCTGTAAAACAGGTTCACACTATAAACTCTAATTCAATATGATCAATTTTGAGAATGGGTTGACCCGAATTTTCGTCACATTCTCATTCATCGCGTTGTTCTCTGCCGTGCTAACATGCCAACGTCGTCTCACGAATCCATCGCTTTGTTGATTCTCCTCACCACATCAATCAACAATCTGACTCCATAATCCGTCGTGTCTTAGAAGAACACATCGCAGGTGTTGGCCACGACAATGTCGCGGCGGCGATTAGCTTCAACGACGGCCTTCGCGCTGTCGTGCGCTCAGTAATCCACGCAATGAAGATGAAGGTGTAAGGGACATTAATAGCGCGATTGCGAAAAACTCTCACTTTTACTCAGAAAAACTCACTTTTACTCAGTAAAACTCTCACTGTTACGCTATAAAACTATCACTCGATAAAACTCTCACTATTATTCAAAAAAACTCTCACTGTCATTCTATAAAACTCTCACTTTTATTCAGAAAAACTCTCACTTTAAAACTCTCACTATCATGTTATTAAACTATCACTGTTATTATATAAAACTCTCACTTTTATTTAGAAAAACTCTTACTGTTATTCTATAAAACTCTCACTGTTACGCTATAAAACTATCACTCTATAAAACTCTCACTATCATGTTATTAAACTATCACTTTTATTCTATAAAACTCTCACTCTTATTCAAAAAAACTATCACTGTTGTTCAGAAACCAATCAATTCTTCACCATCATTTCCCTCTTCACATTGTTCATATCCAACGTGAATCATCACCACACCACTCTGTCGCCCTTACGCAACTTACATATATCCCTAAATCCCAAGAACCCAAACTCCTTATTCTTATTCAGGCAGCTCAACATCTCCGTACAACTAAACGTGATATCTACAAACCAAAATATCGTTGCCATAGCAGAGCCGCCGTCACCGTCAAAGAGCCGTCGTCGCCGTCGCGTAGCAGAATCGTCGAGTCGCCGTCGCCTGAAGAGTTGCAGAGTAGTTTCGCGTTTCTCACGGCGGTGGGGGAGAGAGAAGAAAGGGAAATGAGCGAGAATTTATATCTGACCCGTTTTGTGTGTATGGGTCAGGCTTGACCCGGGTTCTGACCGGGTTCATAGTATGAACCAGGTCTACACAAGTTTTTGTCATTGTAAAATATTTACTCCATATTTATTGTGTTTTATGTCATTCAGAAATAAAATTGGTGGTTATTTCTTTGGAAAATTTTCCAAATTGATTAGGTGACACCTGTAACAGGTTGAGTACTATTTTGTGTTACTATAAATTACGTTCTTCATCAAAACAATAATTAAACGAGTTTAATCCGAATTAAATAGAAATTCCATTATAAATACATTGGAAAAACTAGAATTTTTAAATTATCAGACTATTTTCTTTAAATAGTATTGTGTAAAGCAAGTGCATCATATAATTTAAATGAGTAATATATTTAATCAATTAAATCGTACAATTTAAAAATACATTCTAGATAAGTACATATTAATTGATTAATTTATCGTAACAGTGCTACTTTTTTACTGGAAATAACTCTTATATAACCGATTTTCCAAAAGTTTATTAAAATTATCGAACCTCTAGTGATCTAGGGCTAAAGTTAGTTTTTGTTGTACTCTAATTATGCTCTTTTGGTTTATGGGTGTGTATAATAATATATATCAGTTGTCATTGCTTGTAATATTGTCTGCATTAACTAGTGGATTATGGGGTACGGTCAAAAGAAAGGAGATTTGTAGATTAATTAGAAAATAAATCATTAACTTTTGCTGTATTCAAGAAACAAAGATGGAGGATCTTAAAGAGGCAGTTTGTAAGGAATCTTGGGGCAATTGTGACTTTGGTTGGGCTCATCGGAACTCTGTGGGCCGATCTGGAGGGATTTTGAGCATGTGGAATTCGAAAACTTTTGCGGTTCTAAGCTTTTGGGATATGGAGGGAGCTGTAGTGGTTAATGGGTTATGGAGAAGTGAAAGAATCAGATGTTGTATAGTGAATGTCTATTCTTCGAGTATACTTTCAGAGAAGCTGGACTTATGGGATCGCCTGTAGGCAATAGCTATTCAAAATGATGATTTATGTGTCAATATTATGGGGGATTTCAATTCAGTTCGCCTCCGGAGTGAAAGAGCTGGTAGGGGCAGCAGATCTCTTTCAAATGATATGGCGCAGTTCGATGGATTCATTAGAGATTCAAACCTACTGGATTATCCCTTGGGTGGAAGGAAATTCACTTGGTACCAGCCGGACGGGCGATGCAAGAGCAGAATTGACAAAAGCCTTGTCAATAACAAATGGTTAGAAACTTGGCCCTCAGCCACTCTCAAAGGGTCCCAAAGAACAGTGTCCGACCATTGTCCTCTTATTTTAGAGGAAAAAGGAGTTAATTGGGGTCCGAAACCGTTCAGATTCATCAACTCATGGTGCTCCCATCCTGATTTCAGGACGTTCATGGAGTCTAAATGGGCTGGCTATGATGTCGTGGGGTGGGGAGGCTTCAAAGTGAAAGAAAAGTTGAAACTGTTGAAAGAAGACTTGAAGTGTTGGAATTCGGAAGTGTTTGGGTCCTTAGATCGAAACATTGAAATCTGAAAGAGGATATCCAGAAGCTAGATGTTATCGATGATGCATTTGGTCTAGAGGAAGAGGAGCTGATGCAGAGGAAGATGGCAACGACAGACTTGTTCAAGAAGCTGAATCAGAGGAACTGTTTGTTAGCTCAAAAAGCGAAAATCCGTTGGCTTAAAGAGGGAGATGTAAACTCAAAATTCTTCCACAGAGCGATCAATTTCCGTAGGAAGAAGAATGGGATTGTCGGCCTCAATATTGACGGAAGTTGGTCTGAGGATGCCAAACTAATTAAGGAGAGAGTCCACCTCTACTTTAAACAGCATTTTAGTCGTCCCAGAGTGGTCAGACCGACCATTGCAGCAGATCTATTTAGAAGGAAAATTTCCCAAGAAGATAACGAGAATTTGGCAGCCCGTTTTTCAGAAGAAGAGATTCTCCAAGCTATCAGCAATTCTGATATTTCCAAAATTCCCGGTCCCGACGGATTTAATGAGTCCACTAATTTATGAAATTTATATAGTATTAATTAATGAGTCAATGACCATGTAGATATTTTTTAAACTGGAAATTCATATCGCACCTAAACAACGTTCACCCTGTAGGGTTTTCATTTTTTTATTAGCAATTATTTCTATGTATATGTGAATTGTGGTACACCGTACGACTATATTATTATTTTTTAATTATTAAATTATAACACTTCGTATATTAAATAATAGTATTTTTAAAAAAAGAGAGGTCACAATATAAATTAAGCTTTATAGAGATTTATGTGATAAAAGTATCGCTAAATATATTTGTTTTAAATTTACGGTGTTTTAAAGAGTGATCATTTTCATTTTCGAGAGTCATGCGTTTATACCGATAAATATTTCTCAAGAATCTATATAGCAATCTCTACATAATAAAAAATTGCTTTCGTCTGTTATTTTATTATATTGCATTTTATACAGGTCTATTAATGTCGTAATTTATTTTAAAAATGAATGCTTACTCGAATTTATGATCTTACGGTATATGTAGTAGTGTTCTAACCACTTGAATTATACATTTTCGTGTTGAGACAATACTTGACTATCAGTAAATTTATTAATGCTCACCCTTTAATTAGGTGTGACATTTTTATTTTATTTTTGAAAGAGTTGCCACATTTTCTCATTATCCCACTAAGAAAAAGTTGATGCTGGATGTGAGAGCTAATAATTTTGAGATTTACTAATAATATAGTATTATATTTTTAAGAGTCTGAATTACAAATGGTCCCATAATTTTGACCTTAAATATATTTAGTCTCATAAGTTTTTTTATCGTTGATTTAGTCTCAATAACTTTGGCAATGTCCAATTTTAGTCTCAAATCGGTCGGAACAACATTATTTTACCGTTTTAATTTGGGGCTTTCCGACGAATGTTGTGACTTGACTGTCACGTGCACTGCTACGTGTATTTTTAAGTGTGTTTGACTAATTCTTATCGTCAATTCTGTTTTAATTTAGTTTTTTTTGTTAAAAAAATTAATTATATGCCTAAAATTTCAGCTCTTTAAAAAAAAAAATACATGTGGCAACTCGATCACAACATCCGCAGGAAAGACCCAAATTGAAATGGAGAAATAATGTGTTTTCGGCTGATTTGTGATTAAAATTAGACATTATCAAAGTTATTGGGACTAAATCGACTATAAAAAAACTTATGTGACTAAAATCTATTTGAGGTCATAGTTATGAGATCATTTGTGATTCAAACTCTATTTTTAAAGATCACGAGAGATTATTTTTATATTAAGATATTATTAGTAAGATAACCTGGTACCAGTCTGTATTACATGACACGATCAAAATTTATCATTAATAAAAAAATTAAATCTCAAATTTTATTTCAACAGAATTTGTTCAACGTACATGTTTTTGGTTTTGCAAACCCTTCACGGATATATGCAACTTGTGTAATACTATAACTCATGGTCAAATTAATTAATGTGATAGCTGTTGTCAAGAAAGACAATGCAAAATCCAACTCTCTTTTACAAACTGTTCTCTGAATCTTAACATCAATTAATGCCAACTGGTCAACCCACGAACTTCATTAGTAACTTCTTGAATTTGGTGAACATATTTTATTGATCATGTGGCCTGTGGGAAATCAAATGTTATTTAGATGTTTTGTGGAGTCTGAATAAGTATACAGTAAAACCTCTATAAATTAATAATTTTGGGATTGAAGGATTTTATTAATTTATAGAGTTATTATTATATCGACAAATTAATAATTTATTAATTTAAAGAGGTTTTAACGTATATGCACAATTGACCTTCAAAGTTCCAAATTCTTTGAATAACTTTAAGTATATATGTATAGTTGTTTTCACCGGTATGCAATATCACCACAAAATGGATGTGAATCAATTGCTCGACTTTCCGGGTGAAAATAATCAATGTCACGAAGTTCAGAGTCTAGAAGAGATAGTGGCCGATGTCATTCATAATCCGGAAGATGATGAAGCAGAGGATGATTCAATAGCTTTGGAACCGGTCACTCTAAAAGAAGCATTGCAAGCATCAACAACTCTTCATAACTTTTTGTTGCAGTACGAGAAGACAACGCCACAACTATTGGGTGCAGTAAGGAGATTTAAAGATGAGATCAACATAGATTTGAAGTTCAAGAAAAAACAAGTTACATTAGATTCTTATTTTACTAAGTTGTCTTAAGAACATTCAAGTGCATCATATATATGTATATATATTATTTTTAATAATTATTAATTTATAGTTTCGTCCGGACCAATATATATACACTGGGATCTCAAAAAAATTATTATCTTATAATTTTATTGATTGGGTCCCAAATTTATACTGGTCCCAACTTAGGACCGGACAAATTATTAGTTTTAGCGAGGTTATTAATTTATTGAGTATTAATTTAACAAGGTTTTACTGTATACTATTCGTAATTTTTACACGTAAAATGTACTAATTAATTAAATTTGGGTAGATAAAGTTTGATTTTGTGTTTTTGAATATGCAGTGGATTGGTGAGATGAGGCTCCCATTGGAAATTTTGGGTTTAAACCATTTAAATAGCAATAAATGACACCGGATCTATCTTATAATTTTGGAGTAGATGATTATAGTGTATTTATAATTTTAAAATTGAGTTTCGACGAGTGAGAAATTAATGAATAATCACATGGACCACACATGTGCACTTCGAGCGTATCTACGATTTAAAATTTAGAGATACATTTGAGTATGATTTAAAATTTAAAAATACATTTGAGTATTTTTTTTTCTTTATAATTATACATAATAAAATATAATTTTTTTTCTAATTATACAACGATAAATACATTTCATTTTTGGGGTACAATTGTACACCATGTACCCCCTGTTTGGAGGCCAAATTATCTTTTTTAAGATAAAAAAAATGGACTTGGGCTGTGTGGAATTAATTCCGACCCAAACGTTAAACCCAAGTCTTAAATTGAGTGTAATAAAGAAGGGTATTGAGGGTAATTTAAGGTGGATATATTGATTTTTAGTGAGTTTGAGTTAAAATAAAGAAGATAATTGAGTTGCAATTTTAAAAATAAAATAATGTTGTGAGGGTGTTAGTATTTTGTGTGATCTCTATTTTAGGAGTATGACAATAATGTTGAGACATGCAAGTGTCTATAGTATTTGATCAATTAAAATTAAAGACGGATGGAGTATATTTATGTTCATCCACTTTTATTCGTAGTGTTCGTAACCTACTGATCTGGAGCCTGTCATTAGTAAAACGTTGTTATTCGTGCAAATCTATCTAAAGTGAAAAGTTGGTTCAAATGTAATATGTATTTTTTTTATAATTTTCAATTTTCAATTTTTTTTTTCTTAATCCATCACTTATAAAACTTTGGTGATGCATTTATAACTTAACGGCTATGTCAAATCGTGAGACCGTAGTATATATCATGCATATTTAGGAAGTGTTTGCAAAAGATTAGAAGTGATTGTAGTCACTTTGTGTGCATAAGTTATTTGAAGTGTTTTTTTTATTAAATTAAATAAACTTTCAAAAGTTATAAACTAAAAGTTAAAAGAGGATTATTGTGGTAGCTTATGAACATTTTTTAAATATTATTATCTTTTTTTTTATAAATGCTATCAATTTTTTAGAAAAAAAATATTACAAATACCACCAATTTTTATTATTGATCAATTTTTAGATACTCATTAATTTTAATCACTTCTTCAGCCGAATAACTTTTTGCAAACACCCTTTTTTTTTTTCAAATAAAGAGGCGATTAGAAACCAAACCACCCACCCGCGGAAGAAATGACATTTTATTCCTTATTGCCAAAAAAATTGACTATAATATCGAAAACCCCCAACAATTCAATGACGGATGTACGTTAACAGGACGTGCCCCCCACAAAAATTTTCTTTAGTACTACTATTTTTTACATATATATAATTATAATTAGTATATTTCGTTATATTATACTAATAAATTAGTAATTTAAATGTTGTCCCAATTCTCAGTCTCAACTACAACTTATATTTAAGGCCCTGTTTGCAAACTCATCTGAAAAGAGAGAAACACTTATTTTTTTAAAAAACTGAGTCTACAACTTTAAAAATAAGTGATTCTCTACAACTTTTTATAGAATACAAACGGGCACTAAAAGTGCCACTATTAGCTGTGATAGTATTGATAATATTTTACTCCATGAAAATCTCTAAATTTCAATTATAACAGATTTAAATTGTTACGTAGGAAGAATTAATTAAGATATTTTATATAAGTAGATCATCAGATGCACTGTGCAACTTGATTAAATGAAATTTGTAAGATACAACTATTTCACATTAAAACATGCAATTTGTTATATGTTTTAGTATAAATAAATTACATGGTTTAGTTAAACAAGTTGCATGTTTAAAATATACACTTGAATTGTACGATGCACCTGATGTATACAAAATATTGTCATTTTTTTGTGCTCCACCGTGAAAAATTCCTGAATCCGTCCAACATGACTATTTTTTGTCAAGTTATATATAATTATATATTAGAGTAGATGAAATTATTATTATTAGGTACCTTATGTGTCAGTTTTATATGATAAGCTATCAAAATGATAGCTCTTTCCGAGCTAAACATAATCGTGCACCTCTTCTAACAATGACATGAATAAATTGAAGTCACAACCATAGTTATCCGATATGCAGAAATTTTCCATGTGTCATCAAACTATTGCAAAATAAGTACATGTTTGTCCTGGTGAAAAACCATGAAATACGGAAAAATTATGAAATGCATATAAAAACAGGGGTGAGGGCAGAGTGATTCCAAATTTTTTTATCTTTTAAGTACATGTGTTGTGTTTTGCTTATAATCGAATGCATATGCCGAGATAAGAACATAAAGCAATAAAGAACACAACAAAGTATAGTGGTTCGGAGACTCAAGCTCCTACATTCACTCTCCCTGTTCCTAGGGAAATTCCTTCAAACTGGACTTATCACCCTCTCGGGCTCGCCTCTAGATATTTAACGAGCTCTCACTCCAACTGGACTTATCACCCTCTTGGGTTCGCCTCGGGACTTATCACCCTCTCTCGGGATTGCCTAACAACTACCTCACTTCACCACTAGTTATCTCTTACGAGAATGGGGTTTGGATTGGGTGTTGTCTCCAACTATGGTGAGATTTTTCCTTACATTTGTTTAGTCTCAATGCTAAGGATGGGAAAATATCTCTAAGCTTAGGATATTACATTTGTGCTTAGATCTAGGGTAGAACACTCTTTGAATATATTTGTATATCTACAGACTTGTGTTCTATGGTGGGAATGCTTGAATATAAGTCTCTTGGCTCTATAGCAGCTTTTGCATATTCTCCACACTTAATTTGATGGAAGATCTTGTATTTATAGTGTGGATTTGAATGTTACCGTTGGAGAGAATCACATTCAAATCCATACTATTCTTTGTAAATTCTGCGGCTTTTTTTTTTTGGTTGTCTTCTCTCGTATGTCCATTTGAATTCTTCTATTTACAATCTTGATTTCCGAGTCTTGAGTTTCTCTGAGTCTCGGGTTTCTCTAAGTCTCGGGATTCTACGCGCCCGGTTTCTCGAGCCTTTGTTAGTTTCTACTCGGGGTTTTGATTCAATGAGACTTCCTTCTTGTGGACCTTGTTTGATCGGGCATCTTGACACTTTCCGATTTGTCGAGTTGATTCTTCCGACTTCAAACATTTTGACCCTCGAGTCACTTTTTACTTCTTGAGTCTCGAGATCACTTTACTTCTTCGAGTCTCGGATCACTTTCTTCATCTTTCTCGATTTTTCTTTGGTCGATCCGATCATTTCGACTTATCAGATCAACACATCTTCAAATCAACATATCAGGATAGCATCGTCAGTCAAGACATCAAAGTTAGCATATCGGTTTATCATATCGATCTCGATCACGCCCGATCTCGATCGGTCTCATCATCGCTCTCTTCATATCGATCCGATCCGTCGATCTTGTCGATCTCATCCGCTTCATCTTCTGATCTGCAACCTTCTCTTCTGATTTGCTGGCTTTAGCTTTTCTTCACATTTGATTTGCACAGCCCATCAGTTAACTCCGGAACACATCTAACTCATCTGATCTCGATCAGTCTCGTCTGCAGCCTCGTCTGATCTCGATCATCCACTTCTGATTTCGTGTGTTCCCCCTCAACTTGTTCTTTCATTCCCCCTCAACTTGTTATCTGTAAATTAGCTTTAATAACACAAGTTGATAATATTTTGACATAATTCATCAAAACTAAAATACCCCAACAGTACACACTTTATCTTGAAATCAAAATTGAGCCATCAATTTGTTAGGTATAGGGTTATGTCCGAAATCACATGTTAGCTTGCGGTTTGGACCACTACCACGTGGGTCGGCCGGAATTATATGAACCATGCTATTAATATTATTGGCTATTATGGTCCATCCAGTTTTAGTCAAATGGGAGACAATATTTTCCTATTATGTATATTCTCCTAATTTTGTCATAGAGCGAAATGTTATATTTAACGGTCAGAATAATTGTCGACCATGCATGCTTTGGGGTATGTTTGAAAAAAATTGGTAGCATATAATAATTGAGGGCCGAGAGTGCATTAGAGAATGTCTAATTATTTAGTATTTTATTTTTTATTATAAAAAAAATTATCGTAACTTCCCAAAAGTATACCATGCGGATAGAACTATGACTATAGAAGGCTAGCTTTGATTGTTCAATAATAATTGAAACATAAGTAGGTAAATATATAGACTATAATCATCTTGAGTAGATCTCATAGAGCATTTTAAAAGCGTGCAATTATAAAAATTATAAATAATAGAAATATTCAATTATTCAAAAAGCGTCTGTTAATGTTTCTCATATTAATAAATAGATTTTTTTTTACAGAATAAATAAATCACACTTTTCAAAGATAACAAGTTGACACTTTCTAAAATATTTATGAGTCTTGCGACAAGACCCGAAACAAGTGCATACAAGACATAGCCAATCATCTTAGTGTTATACTCCCTCCACTCCCGGAAAATATGCTTTCTTTTTTTTTTATCCGTCCCAAAATAATGTGCATATTTTTTAAATGACAAATTCTCCATAATTTTCATCCTCACAATATTCATAATATTACACAAAATACAATTACTTTTAGCTTCACACAAACACACACAATTCAACTCCTTTTTTTATTTTATACATAAGAATTTACAAAATTACCCCTCAAAACTCTACTCATTATTACACTTTCTTAATCTTTGTGTTCAATTTGGGATGCATGTTATCCTGAGACGGATCCCGAAGAAAGTATAAGAGAACTCTCATATATATATTATATATATAATTAAGACATAAACTCTAGTGACACATTTGTTTATAATATGAAATTAATATCATTGCACTTATAAATTAATATCACTATATTTTTATAAATTAATATTTTATCTCAGTTTATAAATTTAATGGTATTAGTCTATAAGTGTGGTGGTATATATAAATTTTGTATTATGAACAAGTTTCACCGGAAACCTCCTCTAACTAAGAAAGTGTTTACCGCTAAAATTGATAAAAATATATACACAGTAATTAAATAAATTGAGATGCCAAAGAAACTATTTATTCTTCATCGTAAAAATATGATGTAATTTAATTGTAAAATTAATTATAAAAATTACATACGTTAGAATTTTTTTTTTATCATGAAATTCGCTCTATGTTTAGGTGTGTCACCTGGTTTAGAACATTGTTTACATTGATTTTGTCACACAAGGTGAAGGTAATTTATATGTGCACATATATGCCATGAAATCTGAATGGAGTCGATCGACTTGAATTCTTTTAGAAGAGCCCTGAACTATCAAAATGATTATGAGTGCATTACTTAAAGGTCTAAAATAGGACACTTTATTATTAATAGATCTAATAAAAAAATTTAATTATCAGTGAATTTGTAGTATATTATTGGGCCGTTCTGTTGAGCAACTGATTTTTATTATTATACAACTGAAAAAACTGAAATTTTTAAATAGGGAAAGCTAGTGGCTGTAGTGTTGCCAGCTGTGCCAATCACAAGAGAGCCTTAGATCTTCATTCATGTCATTTTCAATTGTCACATGAACCCCTTATTATATATAGAATTAAATTGCACTGTGTGACCAGCCAATTTAACACACTCGAATTTTTTTCAATAAGCACATACGTATGTACATTTTTTCAAATACCATAAACTTGTTAAATTTTGTATTGCTCAAATATTTGGGTGTCAAACATCTAAAAAGGATAATTGAATTTAAAGCAAAGTACATATTAAAAAGTATAATGATGAAATAAGTACGTATTCTTAGATCGAATACAAAGTTATCAAAAATAAAATTACTGACTAGTTAATCGCGGCAATGGGAGAAAATAAAACTAATGAATTATTTAAAACATGATTATAGACTAATTAGTAACAAAACTAAAATTATTGCAAATTTTCGTTAGGTTAGATTGGTTTGAGAAGTGGACACAAAATTAGTATAAATACTAATTTATTGCCATAAACTCTTAAAAATGTGACAAAATACTATTTCATCGTGAACTCGATTTTTTCAATATTATTGTTATTTTTAAAAATATAAAATATTTTTTAAACAGTAATAATTTTTGTGTATAATAGTAATAATTTTTACTCATAATAGTAATATAATTTATGTATACATCTGATTTACAAGAGTGTTACTCTAAAAATATTATTATATGATTTTAAGTAGGGATAGCAATGGGGAAAGGGTTTTAACCCTAAACCCAAAAATTGGGCGGTTAAACCGGGTTCTGGCGACGGGCGGTTAAAACCCTATTCAACTAAAACTATGATGCGGGCGGGTCATGGTATTAGGCAAACCCGCCCCGTTTAAAACCCGCCCCGGGTCATGGTATATATATATAATATATATTAAATGTATTAAGTAATCTATTCTAGGGTTTGTTACTTAATTCAATTATTTCCAATTTCATTCGATTGCACATCATCATCTTTAATGTGTAATTGATTATGATATTATGTTTTTTTTTTGTTTTAATTTGAATGATTCCAGTTTATGTTTTATTTTTAGGGACTATATGTATTTAAAATGATACTCTCCTCAAATCCCAAAGAAATGTGCGTTCTTTGTTTTCACGCGTGTTTTTGGAATGGCGTTTTTTTATTAGTATTTGAAATGATAAAATAATTTTTAAAGATGCATGCAATAAATGAGAGGTAGATCTATAATATCCCTCTTTAAAAATCATTTTATAATTTGAAATACTAATAAACAACTAACTCACAAAAACTTGATAATAAGAGGCTCAAGACGCTTTTATGCTGAATCTGGAGGTAGTATATGAAATTAAGAAATTTAATTAAAAATAAAAAATAAAGGGAAAACAAATTTTGGGGGTTCATGGGCGGGCGGGTTGAGCGGGTTCAAAAAACTCGGCAGGACGGGACGGGTTTCGGGCTTAGGAAAAAAATGACGGGGCGGGTTACGGGTTTGGCTAAACCCGCCCCGTTGTCATCCCTAATTTTAAGATTTGATTCACGAAATAGCAGAAAGTAGTGCCTGAATCTTGCATAAAGTTAAGGAGAACATGCAGCTTAACTTGTCGATAGTTCATTATTATATTCAATTTATTTTTTAACTTATACTTCTTGGAACTATTAGTTTACCTTCACAAATAAACTATATGGGGTGAAAAATGCCAAAATTGAGACTGTATAATTAATTACCAACTTGGTGATAAATATATCTTTAGTTAAAAAAAAACTATTGTTGGCCAATGGGAAGATATTTTTCGATGTCACATGAGGCCCTACGCACAGTACGCACTATGAAAGGAGCATTAGATTTGCAACTTTACTTTCTTATTCAATAAATAATACTATCAATTAATTTATAATGATTAAGTTTGTGTAATTTAATATTCAACGGCTAATGCTTATCGTTGAATTTACAATGTCTCCATGATATTTGGCATGATTCGACCTACCTCTAATGATTATTTGTTGAATTGTTTATATTTATTTATATACGACACATATGTGGAGAAATAATTATAATAGTAGTTTTAGTGTCACGATTGTCAATATTTCATCGCATGATAGACAATAGTATGCTGATAATATAATTAAATTAATAATTAATGGTGTGCAATCAGTATGAGACACGTTTATGTAAGATGGTCTCACGATGAGACAGAGTATAATTTGGGCATGACGTTTTAATACTTTGGAAGTTGTGATTGTTGATTTGAACTAATTTGTACCCTGTCTTATATAAGTTT
Source organism: Stenogyne calaminthoides (assembly GCA_037126765.1). Classification (NCBI taxonomy): domain Eukaryota; kingdom Viridiplantae; phylum Streptophyta; class Magnoliopsida; order Lamiales; family Lamiaceae; genus Stenogyne; species Stenogyne calaminthoides. The sequence continues at coordinate 33,646,075 of JBBCBC010000025.1, read as the reverse complement.
TTGTCATTAAATTATGGGAATGACATTGAGTTTCTAGCTTCTCACGAACAATTAAAATATGTTATGATTTTTTTAATTGGTATGTCAATTTCTTTTTTTAATATGTTCATTTTACAATTAAGTTGTAGGCGAAGTACTAAAGAAACGAAGTGAAATAATTCAATGATTAGAGCATTATATTACTTTCGGTTATGAGGTTATGGGAGAGAATTGATTTTTCTTTTTTAAAGAAGTACTAAAGGCCACACTTAACCCATAAAATATTATATCAAAATGATATCGCGAATTTGCGAATCAATCTTACGTATAAACAAAAAATATATATAGAGTGGATCTCATGTGCAAAATGATGAAAGACTCATATAAGATTTTAGAAGTGTTCAACTATACAAAATAGAAACGTGCAATTATTCCAAATAGAAACATGTAACTATATTCTCATATTAAAAGTTGCACTTTTCTATATAAATAAATCGCATTTTTTAATAAAAGATAATAAAAATCTTGACGCTTCTAAAAAAAAAGTGCATACAAGATAAGCCATATATAGAAGTCTCAAAATGCAAATTATTTAACTTAATTATTGTTAACATATTTTTAGTTAATCCACAAACTGAAACATCTATTCAAACTCAAATAATATTATTAAGGAAAAATGTGGAGGACAAATTGGGTGGATGTCGACTTGATTCATTTTCACCCACATGTTATTATTATTAAAGAAAATTTATATGGAACAGTTTTATACCTAAAATAGATCTTCATTTTAGTATTTGAGTGATGTGAGAAGATATTTTTCGATGTCACATGAGGCTGATGAGAACCGCGATTTGGGAATACGATAAATTTGTCGTTCTGGCACAGGTCAGCAAGAGAATGAATAGAAAACATGATAAAATTGTCGCCCCAACTCAATTGATTTTTAACAAAGTTGTCAAAGAAAAATTAATTTTATTCATTCATCCATAAAAAAAGTGTCCTATACATATTTATAGAGAAAAAGGACAACTCCTAATCTAAAAGGGACCAAATCTAGCAAACCTATCTAACATACTCGATAACTATAAATTTAAAGGACAAAACTTGAAAATTAAATGAAATAATAAATCTAGGAAAATCTTGTTAATCTTGAATAATCTTGCATATATTGTCGTATCTTACGAAATATAAGACAATATCTTTGACGATGACAAATTTGGGACAATTTCACAAATAATCTTGCACGTATTCTAGGGCCCAAAACCCTCATTCGCATAAGAGGCCCAAAGCACAGCATTAGATTTGCAACTTTACTTTCGTATTCAATAAATAATACTATCAATATATTAATTTATAATGATTAAGTTTGTGTAATTTAATATTCAACGGCTAATGCTTCTCGTTGAATTTACAATATCTCCATGATATTTGGCATGATTCGACCTACCTCTAATGATTATTTGTTGAATTGTTTATATTTATTTATATACGACACATATGTGGAGAAATAATTGGAATGAGATCATGTATTTCATAATTGGTGTCCCACTTTGTATTCCATAATATGGATTAATGATATGTGGAATAATAAAAATTATCCAATGGACCATCATACCCTGGGTCCATATGTTAAAGGTTCAAAAGGAATAAAACACCAATGAAATACGAAAAGCGGAACCGGGGAATCGAACCGAAAATAATTATAAGTTTTAGTATCTCGATTGTCAATATTTCATCGCATGATAGACAATAGTATGCTGATAATATAATTAAATTTCACTACAAGAAAAAATGAAATTCCAACGGAATTTGGGGCTTTTTCCGCTGGAATCAATGATTCCAATGATAATTCCAATGAAAATTCGACCGTTGAAAAAGTGCCTGTTGAAATTACGAAATTTTAACAATAATTAGTGAAAATTTCATTGGAAAAAAATTCCAACAATACATTCCAATGGATTGTGACGTTGGAAATTTCAATTGCTGGAATTCTTGTCCAACATAGATTCCGACGCTAATTCCAACGGTATTTTTTTGTTGGAACATTTTCCTACGGATCTTGGTCATTGGAATTTCATCAATTGGAAAAATATCCATTACAAATTCCGACGTCAATTCCAATAGCATAATTCCGTCGGAATTTTATTTCCAACAGACATTATGCCAATGGAATTTTCAATAGTGAAAAATTATCCTATATAATTTCAATGCAAATTCCAACAGTATTTTCTCATTGGATTTCTTTAAGAAAAAAAATGAATTTTTTTATGCCATATTAAAATACCTGTTATAACCGATCAAAATAACACAACAAAAAGCTATATTAAAAAGTCTCTATCAAAATCAATCAAAATAACATAATTACAAACAAATTGCAAATACATAATATTTTTAATCAAATATATTACAACTCCAAAGTCAAATGCATATCTAAAATTGTTCATCCTCCCAATTTTCATCATCATAAAAAAGGGATTGATCATCCTCCCAATTTTCATCATCATAAAAAAGAAACAAGATCATAACATAAAGATTAAGTCCTAGGAATCACATAATCATCAATACCAAGGTACATATCATCCTCCTCACTCTCTTTACATTTTCCTTAAAAATCCTAGAATTTCCTTCCTTCTTTTGTTGCTGCTCTTTCAAGGAGTTGAGCCAGCACCTTGAGAAAAAATCCAACAATCTCTTTTTCTATAGGACTTGAAGTTGAGGTTGCTTGAAGCCTGTTTCTGATAGACAAAGTTTCTGATTCTTCAAGATCTTCATTTTCTTCTCTCCAAATTATATTCCAACCATATATTGACACAATAACATGCAATACAATTTGATAAAAGAGTATTAAAAAAAAGGAACCAGCTGATGGAATATAAAATGTACCAACCTACTTATTACTATGTTCACATTCTCTCACTGAGGACTAATAAATGCTAATGATTTTTTGCTCTTTTACTTAAAGTTGTGCCTTAACATAAATTGAAACTAAATACTTATTTATTTACTCACAATCCTGAATCCAAGTCAGGTCAAGCCAAAGTGGGCAAATTCAGAAATTTATCTGGAAAATAGTTATGCTTAAGAAGATTCATTAAAAGACTTTGAGACATGGCATACTAATTCACTTCAAGGCCTAAACCAAGATAACAATTTATATCGAGCAAATTATACTAATAATTCAATCAAACGACTTTTATATTAGGTGAAAACACATTCACCATTTTAGCTAATCTAGATAAGCCCCATAACATAAGCCAAAAAATAAAAAAATTGCAAAGATTTTTTTATAACCTTAAGCTAATAGTTAAAAGTTATAATTGCTATTAATATGCAACTCAAAACCAATTATTAGCCAATATTTTCACCTAGCACAGCAAGAGAAACCAACACAGGCTTATAAACAAAGAAAGTTTATGAATTTTAAATCAGTTGTTTTACATTTAACGTTAAAATCATAGTAAGAAATTAGACATGCTATTAAAATGCAACTAAAAAAGAAAATACCTTTCTAATTGGCTTCGAGTTACGCTCCTACAATAAACAATGACCAATGAGGTGAATAAGGTTGCTGAAATGCACATCAGTCTAGCAGTGCAGGTGTGTTTCATATTAACAATAGAAAAGCTTAAGTACCAATAATACACTCAAGTGGCAGATGTAAACATTAATACTGCTCAAAAATCAGAACATCATCATGATTTAAGTTGGGGAAACATTCAAAGAGGTAAGAAAAAAATTGACAAGTGGGAAGAGAAAATATCCTGCAAAGCTCACATTAACATAGGAAATACCTTGATTCAAATTATTTCTCACATTTTTCACACAAGTTGTCAAATCATTAATTTGTTGCCACTTGAATATCATGGAAATGAGAGGAAATACTTTTACAAATGAATGTTGGACTGCATAACACGCAAAGCTCTGAATATGAAAAAAATACATCTGTTTACCTTAATTCCCACTAAACCACAACTCTTAATCTAATAAACATCAATCAAGCCACATATTTCATAATCTGGTAAATAAATAGATTAAAGCATAAAAGAGAGAGAGCATAAATACCTGAGAGGCATGGGTTCTATTTTATTTTTAAAATTTTAAGACATTATTTACAAGTAAAATCAGGGGATGCTTGCTAAATATGTACTAGCACTTTTTATTCACTTTTTCAGCTTCTAAAAAATCAAGATGCAAGGCAAAACATGTTGGAAATATATACACCAATTTCCAGAAACAAGATTGTATATAATATAATTTCCTAGCATTGCACACAATATTCAACAAAATTTCAACTAAAATGGCCTAATTCCCAGAAAGTCGAGAGACCCAAAGCATAATAGGATGTTGGCCAATAGCTAAATAGAACTTATTCGTTCTTAACCATCATCACTTGGAGCAAAACTATCATAAACATATTTTTCTGTTTTCCAGCTTAATAGATACCTCCTTGATATATAAACACTGGTACAAGATCACTCCATTAGGTCATACAATATTTATCCCTTCTGTTTCTCCTCAAGTAAAAAATCCTTCAACTACTTATATCAATATTCTACTTCCTTTCTTAAAAAGAGAATCTCCTTTCTTTTTCATTAAGTAAACAAATAAGAACAACAATTCTTCCTTTGATCTTGTAGCACACTCCATTTTAATACGCATACTACTTCTAAAATTCAATCGTAATGACATTGAGCAAAATGATGCTCCGTTCTTTCTGTGAAGCAAAAAATATTCTTCGCCACAACGCTCGCTTTCCAAACAACGATTTGAAACTCAATTTTTTACCATTAAATACGTCGTTGTTCAATAAAGAATTGAACACATTATCATTCTCTGAATCACCATTGACGGTAATTGTTTCCGGTGATTTTCTTCTCAATCTCTCACTCGCATTACTCGAATAGTCATTAAAACAATAGCAACATGAAGAAGAATTAAAATTGGGAGAGTAGGGAAGAAGAATACGGTGTTTCGTGTAACAGAGTGGGAAAATTGCGGTGGAGTGGAGAAAAGGCATGGTGGCCGAAATTATCCTATATTTGTGAATGTCGGATTAGGGCTCGCGGAAGCCCGCGTAACAGATAATGAAAATTGGGGAAAAACTTATCTTAATGTTCAATTTATACCGTATCCTTTTTGTGTATTAAAATTTATTTATATCTTAAATTTTAAAATAAATTTAATAAAATATAAATATAAAATATTTTATATACACAAGATATAAAAATATCATTAGAGTGTTATTGGAATGTCAGTTGGAATAAATATTTTCAATAATATCATGTTGTTGAGTATCCTGTATTAAAAAAAATATTCAACAAGTTTAAGTCATCGAAAATTTTGTTAGAATTAAATAGACAAATAAAATTTGATTACGGAACCATTCCAATGATCTAGTGTCGTTGAAATATACGTTGGAATAATTAAAGAAAACTTCCAACGATATCACACCGTTGGAAATTTCGTTGGAATGCACATTGTAATAACTAAAGAAAACTTCCAACGATATCACACCGTAGGAAATTTCGTTGGAATCATATATAAAAATATCATTTATATTAAGAAAACCATTCCAACAATATATCATCATTGGAATGTCCATTGGAATAATTTTAAAAAAAATTCCTATGTCTTTTCCAACGATAAATTCCAACGATTAACACGAGTTGTTGGAATTTCCGTTGGACTTTTTCAACGGGTGCTTATGTTGTTGGAATATTCGTTGGACTTTTCCAACAGGTGCTTATGTTGTTGGAAAATTCATTGGAATTTTGAAAATTCCAACAATTTATTTTTCCGTTGGAATTTTTCCATTGGAATATTACTGTTTTCTTGTAGTGTTTATAATTAATGGTGTGCAATCAGTACGAGACACGTTTGTGTGAGACGGTTTCATGATGAGACGGAGTATAATTTGGGTATGACGCTTTAATACTTTGAAAGTAGTGATTATTGATTTGAACTAATTTGTACCCCATCTTATATAAGTTTTTGTCATTAAATTATGGGAATGACATTGAGTTTCTAGCTTCTTACAAACAATTAAAATATGTTATGCCAATTTTTTTTTTAATAAGTTCATTTTACAATTAAGTTGTAGGCGAAGTATTAAAGGGACGAAGTGAAATAATTCAATGATTAGAGCATTATTACTTCGGTTATGAGGTTATGGGAGAGAATTGATTTTTCTTTTTTAAAGAAGTACTAAAGGCTACACTTAACCCATAAAATATTATATCAAAATGTTATCGCGAATTTGCGAATCAATCTTACGTATAAACAAAAAATATATATATAGAAGTCTCAAAATGCAAATTATTTAACTTAATTATTGTTAACATATTTTTAGTTAATCCACAAACTGAAACATCTATCCAAACTCAAATAATATTATTAAGGAAAAATGTGGATGTATTATTAAAGAAAACTAGTATTTCAACCGAGCATCATTGCTCATGTAATAAATCATGAATTTGTAGAGCTTCAAGTCAAACCTAATTTAAAAAGTACTTTCATCAATCAAATATAAAAGGAAGGTTTGTCTCACCTATGTCACACAAAATTATCTTTTAATATAATAATTATATATATAATTTATTTTTCTTATTTATGTATATTAATATTATATTATCAATTAATTATATATAAAATAAGATTTAGTGTATTGAAACTTTAATTATATATTACATTTTCAAAAATATATGTAATGTTTGTCCACATCAATAGTGTTAGCTTGTAATAAGATATTTTATGATATAATAAATATATATATATATATATATATATATATATATATATATATAATGGGCTCCTTATGGAGCCAAATTAGTGATATGACATATACACATATCATGTTTACTTATTTATTGATATTAATTTAAGTTAATAGAAAATAAATATATAGAAAAAATTTGGCAAATTATTTAATATCTCATTTTACCCTTCTTCTTCTTTTTTTTTTCTTACACATATTTTCAGTTTCTGCCATCTTCCATGGTGATCAACATCTCATACATTATTCCTTCTATTTATCCATTAAGCATTTAATGGAGTATAATTTAATTAAATTAATTTTACTTCATTAATTAAAATACCTAATTTTGCTTCATTCAATATGAATAATAGTTTGAGGTTCTAGCATCTTTTCAGCAAATAGCATCTCATTAGCCAGCGTAAGATGTCACAAATCTCATTCTTCCCCATCTACCCCCACAACTAATTTTTGCTTCATCAGAATATTGCCAGTTATTCAACTTTGGAAAAAAAAATCAATAACATATTTCTTGATTTCTTCAAGTTTTCTTCATAGATCCGGGGCAGAATTTAAGTAGAAAATTCAAAAATCAATGATAAAGAAAAGTCTTAAAACGATGAAGAAACAATTGTGAAAAATAATTTTGATTATGAAATTTGAGTTGAGAAGAATTGACAGGAATAAATAATTTGTGGAGATTGGGAGTTAAAGAAAAAAAATGGGAGATTGCAAAAACCGTAGAAAATGTGGAAAGAAATAGTGGCGTTGAATTAGAGTGAAAAACTATTGAGAGTGGAGAGAGAAAGATCCTAGAAAAATGGAAGTAAATAGGAGAGAGAAAGGAGTGGAGATAACATCTGAGAATATGTTTTGCAGGAGACTATCTTATTTTTATATATTTATAGATTTATATGGAACAGTTTTATACTTAAAATAGATCTTCATTTTAGTATTTGAGTGACATGATTAAATTTGAAGTCGCATTATAAACTCACAAATTATAATAATATACATTTTTTTTATCCGTTCCAATATAAATTTCTCATTTCATAAATGAAAAAAGTAATTCCATTGCCATAATTTGTATTCTCACTTTTTATACAATATTATAAAAAGCGTTCCTCACTATTCCACTCATTATTTCCCATATTTTTTTTTTCATTCTTACAATATCCAAAACTACCCTTTATTTTTATTATTTTTTTATTATTTTTTAATTAAAATATCTAAAAGAAACGGAAAAACTCATACTGGGACGTAGGGGTATTAAATTAATTTAACTGACTTGATATTCGGTGGCATTACCAAACAAAATCGATGAGCATTTCATGGCTATGTTGGGTATGTTAACCGGAAATAAGGGGAGCAAGATTACTATTGGATTGTGGATTTGTGTGATGTGTATGAAAACAAAAGTTTCGAAGCGGTGAAAATAATTGAAGAAATCAAAGGAAAACTCTGGAGTTGGTTTTCTATCAAATTTTCAATTTTTATAATTATTCTTTTAAAGACGGGCCGGATCATCCTAGGAAATTGCTACATTGTTAGCTTAAATTGTTTCTGGGTGTTCTGAACTGGTATTCTTATACCCACCCTTATTTCTTAATAATATTTTTCCTTGGCTGACCCAAAAAAAAAAGTTAAAATTATTGTTATTATTATTATTAAAGTGTCTCTTGAAGGACAGACGGGTTGCAAACAAAGGCAGCTGCTTCTGCTGTCTGTCGGCTGCCTTCCACCACAAAAATACTGCCAATATTAAATAGCGGACTCAAGATTTCAAAATGGGAGTACATTCGCAGTAACGTATTATGTGCATCATTTGCAACATACATTATTATTATTATTACTATTATTTGTAAAAATTAACACTTTTAAACAAAATGTTAGTTCTTATACAAGCGGTGTGGTGCAAATTGTGAACATAATACTTTGGTAATTTAAAAATATTTGTACATAAACATGTTTTTATGTTTAAATTATATAAAATTAGACTAAATCTGCATATACGATTACATTTGATGAGTCTTCTGTTTTGAAAGAAAATCTATGAAATTATTATCAGGGGCTAACTTATTTATCTAAATAATTGCACCATTAATTTTATATACATAATAAAAAAAAGTTACAAGCCCTAATATATCATTACGTATCACCAAATTAAGTCAATTTTGTGTAACTAAATAAAATTATAACTAAAAATTAATGAAAGAACCAAAAAATTATCTTACGTGGGAAATTTAAATTTTGAGCCAAATAAATGTATGGCAAATTTGTAATTTTAAATTAAAATAAAATAATCGTACAACACTGCAGGTTAAAGGTAACTAATTGTAGGTGACTTGGTGATGTTGAATTGCGACTGAGCTTCTCCGTTGGAAACAAGAAATGTGGTGATTTCAGTTGGAAAAATATTTATATAATATACATATTAAAAAAAAAAAAAAATGAAATTGGGGGTACAGTTGTACCCCCTTGTCACTTCACAAGTCCGCCCCTGCCAGGCTGCCAATACTTCTAGTGACTAATCAATGCATTAATAAACCGTCAAAAATAAATAAATAAATAAAATCAATGCATTATTAAGCACGTGCCATTTTTGTCATTTTTAAATATATGTACCTGGCAAAATAAAGTGATTTAAAAACCGGCGGGAACCGGCCGGTTCAACCGGTGGGACCGGGAACCGGCCGGTAAATCGGTCAGAAAACACATGTAAAACCGCTTTTAGGGTTGAACCGGATTGAACCGGTCAAAAATCGGTTCAACCGGCCAACCTGGAAAAACCGTTTTTTTTTTTTTAATAAATTAAAATTTCACTATTTCAGTTTCAGAATTCAGATTCAGTCTCATTCATTCAGCACTTTTCAGTTTTCACTCGTTTTTTTTCATTTCTCCAAAACCTAGTCTTGCCTAGCCCTCCTAGCCCGCCCAGCCTCTCCTCCGCAAATCCGGTTTAACTCTGTTTCTCTAAAAACATTGGAACCCTATTTCTCTAAAAGGTATTGTTCACTTTCATTAATTTTAAATCAAAATGGTTGGTGAATTTGGTATTAACTTGATGTTTGATTTATTATGGTGATTTGGTCATTTGGTGTTTGATACTTTGATTTATTTTGATAATATGGTTGATGAATTTTGGGGAATATATAACAGGATATTGTTGTTTCAATTTGTTGTTTGAATTTGGGGAATATATAACAATTGGTTGGGGAATATTTGTTGTTCACATTCACTGTTAGTTAAGCATTGGTTGGTTTCAATTTGGGGAATATATAACAATATATTGTTGTTTGATACTTTAATTTACAGATTTAATAAAACCATCAAGGGATTAATGAATTTCTTATCATATTTGTGAAAAAAAAAATGTCTTCTGTAAAATTGGAAATACATTATAATGTTGTATATAAGCATTCTGTGAAATTTCAAATTGGTAGTTACTACTTACTATTAAATATTCATAAGCATTCATTAAGTTGTTTATAATTGCAAATTGTGATGAAAACACAAGTTGTAAAGAGGTTGAAAATGAAGTGCATCCTTTGGAAGAGATGGAGGAATGTGAAGAGGAACGTATGGCGGCGAGAATGATTGAAAGATTGCCATGAAAGAGATGATGAGAGGATATGATTAAAATTGTTTGAGAATTTAAAATTGTGTTGCTCATGACTATTATTCTATTATGTTGTGTATGACTATGACTCTATTTTGTTATCTATCATTATGACTATGATCCTCTTGTGTTTTTTTAATATGAATATTAGAAGATTTTATTTAAGTGTTAGAATTTTTTTTTATATGTTACATAGGATATATTTAAAAAAAAATATAGGCAAAGATTATCTCACCCGTTGAACCGCCGGTCCGACCGGTCCGACCGGTTGAACCACCAACCGGTGGCTAGTCCGGTTCGATCACCGGTTCGGTTATGAAAACATTGTCTGGCATGTCTAGTTTCATGATAATAATTATAGTAGTAATATTAATAAAATGTTATTTTTAGAATAATAAATGTGAAATCAATGTTTCACCAATTCGTTTGGTAGGTTAAGTTGATGCTAATTTGGCTGATCTTTTATTTTACCCAAAAGCTATTGGGCTGATCTATTAAAAGGTCAGTGGGCTTTAGCCCAATGCATCCTAGAAAAATTCCATTAATAATATACATGTAATTTTTATTTTACATCATAGTCATCTTCAGTTTAAATGAAATAAAAAAAAAAAAATTCTAGCAAAAAAAATCTTTTTTTAGATTTAAAATTATATGGGCTTATTAAAATGTAAAATCTAAGCCAAATTTTACCCAAATCAAAACACCATCTTAATAATTGTTCATATCATAACTCATCCTACAATTAATTTATGGATCCTTCCTTGTATAGAACAACATAATACGCGAGATTTTAAATATATTTATCAAATATCAACCCCGTTTTGAGAAACGGATCACATTTCAAATAATAATTTAAAGATAAAAACTCATATGAGACAGTATCATGCATGGGATGAAATACAACTTATTACAAATATTATTCATTCCTCCGAAAGTGTTAAAAGCGACAATACTCAATTTATATCTCGTCTCACCGTGAGACTATTTCATGCAAAATGTAAGCGTGCCTCTAATTCAATTTTCTTGCATCTAGGGTGTAATGGGCCATAAGCCCATTGTAGAAGTTGCAATCACTTTTGAATTCAAAATCCATCTCATACTTTTATGAGACTTCGAAGCCCAACTAATTTTTCATTCATTTATGATTGTATGACTTGAGTTCATCTTAAATCCGACGATGGGCCCAAATATTAGAAATTTGTCAATGGGTCAATTTTTTCATCCAAGTATTCTCTTTTTCTTTGATTCAATCCAGAGTACAAACTCTCATGTGAATCTTGTTCTTAATATAAAATTGATACTATTATATATATAAATTGATATATCTACTCTTATAAATTAATATCATTAATATTTAATATTCTAATCTTAGTTTATAAGTGTAATTAATTGTATCAGTTGATTAATGTAGTGATATTAATTTGTCAATGTAATAGTATAAATTTCATACGATGAACTAGACTTTCTAATCCATTATTATTTAATAAAATATGGACTTTCGACTAATTCTTTTTTAAATATTGAGTAAATTGACCAAAAAACCACCTTATATACACTTCCTAACTTTGTTCACCAAACTTGGCCTCCTCAATTAGGTGTAGTATATGCAAGTCACTTGTAAGAGATAATGCAGGTCAAATAACAATTCTCTCTAATAATCAATTTTTTTTATATTAAATTCATTAAATTATTTTATCTACATTGAATGCGACATCAAATCTAGAAACAAAAAACTCTACGTTATGCAAAAAAAAATTCGAATTAAAATCATCTTAAGTGATTGAAATTTTGAAATAATGAAAGCAATATTTTAATCATCAAAAGGGAAAACTTAATAAACTTACTAATTCTTCTTCCATACTAAAATAAGAACATGAATAACTGGGGCAGAATTAGGATGATATGTTCTGTTTCGGGAAAAAAAAGGATGATATGTTCTGTTACATAATGGTTTGACTAAACTTATTACACTATTATATATAGATTAATAATACACAATTAACTGTATTTAATTAGTTGATTACATCTATCAAGATGTTGTAGTACTATTGTGTAATCGAAGACCTGAATCAAGAGAGTATTTTTTATTCATATACGTATGTAGTAGAAAAATAAAAAATTGATCTAATAATTTATCTACTGTCCATCTTTCATCCCGAAAAATTATAATGTTCAATCTTAGACTCTTAGTCATAGAACTATATTGATTGTCCAATTTTGATCCAATTTTCACCAGAAAAACGCGAAAGACATCGTCTTTTGAGTTTTGTCACACATGTCTTTTGTCACATGCAAGTCACGTACTAATAAAATTTAATCCTTTATTAATTTTTAGATTTTAAATTTTATTTCATCAGCGAGGGTACCAGAAACATCTAAATTTTACCGGCATGTGACTTGCAAGTGACCGAAACGCACTGTTTGCGATTTTTCGACGAATTGAATAATCAATTTATAAGTAATTGAAGATCAAAATTGAACATTTAAATTTTTTGAAAAAAAAAATGGACATTAAATAGGTTATAGAACAAAAAACTTTTTTTTTACACATAGTGTTGTAATAAGAAACGCACCCAAGAAAATTAGTTCACATTAGTTAGCAAATAATGATAAAAAAGAAATTTAAGATAACTTGTGGACAAGAAATTAATGCCAAGAGAAAACTAGTTCAAACTTTGTTTAACAAATTATAATAGTAAGAAGGGTTTAAGATTACTTGTGGACTATATTTCATAGTGCCCACATTACGTCTTTTGGAAAATGTAGTTAGAAGAGGACTAGCTAATTATTAATTGAATTAGGTTACTAGTCATTGCATTTATGCATTTAATATTACTTTTTGGTATATGAATGGATTTATGCTTACATGCATGATAGCTTATGTTAATTTGGTAACGTTCAAGGTTTTGTACATGGTAAATTTGATTAATTTATCGTGCAACGTTCATCATTTATTGGCGTATGTGAATACGTGATAGGAGAGATAGAATATAATAAAATATGATAAAAATCTGTATGAAACGGGGAATAACCTAGCACAAATAATACCTACCGCTTTTAAAATGTTAAAGCATCAATGTCCAAATTAGAAAAGTTTGTTTAATTCGAATTTAATTTCTCAAGTTTTTGTGATTTTTTATTTATAAGATAATTAATTATATTAAGACAAAAACTTGTATAGACTTGATTCATATTATGAATAACATGAACCATATTTTTAATTCATGATATTTGACCCTACCCATGGTATAATACGAGTCAAGTTTAGTGATTTAGAAAAATGTGTTGGAAATTAGTGAAATTAATCAAATAATCCAAGTTCATAGTATAGACATGATTAATGGGAGACCAACTCTTATATTAATTAAGTTTTTTTTACCACCGCGCACATGACACATTTTTTCGTCCCACTATCTAGTCTTTATTATTACTGTTAAGTGTGAACTCAGTTGGCTTATTAAGGAGGAAATATATATAATTGTTAGTTGGGCGGTGATTGTTAGGAGATACAACTTAATTACAAGATTTTGCAATTAATGGCAATAGATAAGTTTCGAACACGACTCTATCTACTTGACACCGATTTATTTTATATATACATTCCACTTAAAATACGTTATTACACTACAAAAAAGACGCGTTTTAACGACGGAAATTAGCGAAGGTTAACGAGGCCGTCGGTAATAGCGACGGTTTTGCCGACGGTTTTAGTCAAACCGTCAAAATCACAATATTTAGCGACGGATTATAAAACCGTCGGCGTCAGTGACGGTTTACCGACGGTTCATCGACGGATAGTCCGAATCGACAGTATTAGCGACGGACTATACTTTGCAGAAAACGAAGAGATACACCGGTTGCGAGGAGATCCGCCCGTTGGGAGGCGGTGTCATTAATTTTGGTAGACTTTAGCGACGGTTTTTTGAAATCCGTCGCTAAATCCAATTCTATAAATACACGCCCAGCTTGCCCATTTGTTTCACCAATCAAATCAGAAAACAATACAAACAAGCCTCGTTCATCTGTATTCTTTGATATTCACGGTACTACTTTAATTATTTTTTCGTATATTTATTTATATTTAATTTAATTTTATATAATATAATTAATATATAAATTTCATATTTTATTTAGATGGCTGCTGAAAGTGGTGACGTTCCTACTTCATCCAGAAGGCCTACTACTGGTTTGTTTATCAATATTGTTAATGGAGCGTAAGTGATGTTGTTTTATACGATAATAATTATATAATTAATTAATTTAATACAATAATTATTAATTCTGTATTTATTTTTTAATGTGTTATAGTATTGTACCTGGTCACGAGGCTTCCTGTATAGACAACAACGTCATTATGCGGGTGGGAATTGCTGTCAACGCTTATCGTTGGAAAAATGTGTCAACTGATCAGCGTCAATTGTATTTTGAGGAGTTTAAGGTATAAAATTTACTTAAAATATTTTATTTTACTATATATTGTTAAAATTAATTTAATTAATTATTGCATTATTTTCGAAAGATAGAAACAAACTACGTGGAGTCCCGAGCTCGAGACCGATGTAGTTTATAAGGCATTTTGTAAACTTGCTCAATCGCGTTACCATGACATGATGTACAAGTGGCGTACACAGTGGAGTAAACACGGGGTGGATTTATCAGAAGAACTTGGGCACAAAGTTTGGGAGTCGATTGTAGGTGTTTGGAGGGCAGATCCCTTCTAGGATCATTGTTATTTTAATTATGTTATGAACAATTTTTAATTTTATGTTTTTGTTTTTAATTTTTAATTAGCACTGAACAATTTTAATTTATGTTTTTTTTTTTAAAAATCATGTAATTAGCGACGGACGTAGCGACGGTTATTTAAAATTATGTTTCTAAACCGTTGCTATTAAAGACGGAAATATATGTCGCTGGACCGTCGCTATTAGCGACGGTGTCTAGTGACCGTCGCTGAATCCGTCGCTAAAATTTTTAAAAAAAAAACAGGCACCTCAGTTTGCAAAAAAGTCGAAAACAAACAAAAACTTTCGAAAACCAACACCAAATTTTGTGTAGATAGAGGCAAAAATTATTTTTTAAAGTGCATATTGTGTAGAGGAAAGATATACTCCTCGAGGACGATTTTACAGTATGTTGTCACATTTCTACCATTTAAAAATATATATAGTGTAATGTTATAAGTTTGGTATTGACATATATTTTATTGATAGTTTATGTTAAATGAATGTTGTGATCATAGCTAGATGAATATTGGGTAGATAGTTTATGTTAAATGAATGTATTTGATGTTATTTGATAGAAGAATATATTTGGATATTTACATATATACAGACGAAACTCTGTCAAATTTTTTTGTAGAATTAACATATTGATAATGATTTGAAACAGATGGAATATCCTAATCGTCAGTGGATGTGTTGTGCACTAAAATTGAGGATTATGGGATAAGATGTGGCTTAGTGATCTTAGTGACACAAACAATAAATGTGTAAAGTGGATTGTATTTAAGTTATATGATTGCTTGAGAGAATAAGAGTTTGAGCAATAAATTTGCAAGAGGTTTGGTAAGGTATTAATTTCTCCCTTTTTCTTGGTCATAAATGACCCATATTTATAGTTTTTTGGGAGAGTGGAGCTCTCTCTCCCGGATACAAGTACAAAGGGCCGAAAGTGGCCCTGCAAAACATTAAATGCGACAAGATTGATGTGACCCAGGTCGGAGGTCGCTGGGAGGTCGCTCGAGGGATCAAGAGCTCGTGCTCCTCGCTGGGACGTCGTCCGAGGCCAATCCGGATTTGCAGGGATTTAGCCGTCTAACTACTCCTAGCTACTCATCATTACCGTCCTTTACTGACGCATCTCTAATTAAGACCAATCTTAGGTAAGGCTCCTGGTGCTGCTCGTCTGCCACGGGTCCCATCTCAATTAATGCTCCGTACTTGTGTCAGTGTGCGATCAGCGAGGTGCATCAAGGTCGCATGCTCGTGCCTGAGGTGCATTTTCTTCCATCTTTCTGGCGAGGTGTTATACTTGCGCAAGACTTGGTCCGAACCTCTTCTACTTCTCGCTAGGTTGGGCCCGACCTCTCGCTATATGCCCACAACAATAGCCCTTAGCTCATTCGCCTATGCTTGCCAAGGGGGATGAGCTATCCTTCTAGTCAATAACGCGAGGTGCGATGTCCGGTGGATTTTTGCGTACGCGTGGTTGTTGTCTTGAAAATCGCTGATCAGACGGCTGTTCGCCTCGTCTGCCGTGCCTACTCAGAGTAGGCAATGTCTGCTCATGGCTTTCACGCGCTGGACGCGAAAAGTCGCGGTCCAATCACTTATGGCCTAGAACCCTTCTATAAATACCCCTTTCCCATCTCGTTTTTCACTTTTCACTCTTCAAACTTTCGATAACTGCCTTGCTGCTCCGGCGATTCTTGTAGGAGCAGTTCCGGTGATCATTTTTTCCTCAGGTAAGCCCTAGATCTCTTTCTTCTCTTCGTTTCTTGTGTTGATTTGCGGCGAATGGCGTCTGGGGATCGGGAAGATTCGGGAAGCGCGGCGGAGAGCTCTGCTCCTATTGCTGTAGTGTGCCGGTGGCGGGGCCGTAGTGGGGCTGAGGCATCGGTTGTGGACGTCTCTTCAGCAACTGTCATTGACGTGCCTGTGCTGATTCGGGGAGAGGTCACATCAAGGAGGCATCGTCTGCGTCGAGCCGTGGATGATGCCTCAGAAAGGGTTTTGGCTCCCATCGAGCCGGATATTCAAATTTTGGGTGAGGCGGGAGAGGAAAGGAATGTCCCGAGCTCGGGGTCCATCGACTCCGCTGTGTTCGATTTCCTGTCGGATGAGGTTACCCCCGATGTGTCGAGTGAGGACGATGAGATCGCCGAAGTAGATCGAAAACTGCGACTTCAAGAGACTTTGGCTCATCCTCGCGAGGTGGTCCCTAGGCCAACTCGGGTCCGGACAGACAGTTCATTTACCGCGAAAGAGGTGACGAGCTTGGTGACTGAAGCCGAACTCTTCCTGTGGCGGGATATGTTTCAAGTTCCTGGCGACGTCCACTTCTGGGTTCCTGGATACAAGATCGACTATGCCGACCAGGTTCCCGAGGGGTGTGTGGCAATGAACTATGACACGATGAAGGCCGGACTCCGCTTCCCGCTTCATCCCATGATCACCTCACTATTGTGGTTCTGGGGTCTGGCTCCAACCTAAATCACTCCCAATGGGTGGAGCACCATTATCGGTATTCTATCGTTGTTCGGTCGCGTTCAACCTCGAAGCGTTTCCGTCTGTCAAAGAAATAAATTCTTTAATTTTGCTAGCGAAGTGGGGAAAAGATCTGGGGTATTATTACGTGAAGGCTCGCCCCCATATGAAAATAGTCGAGGACCTCCCGAACAAGGTCCAAGATTGGAAGGAGAAGTGGTGGTTGGTCGGGGGGAGCCTGGCAAAGCCCTGTCTTCGCTCTAGGGAACCTCGGGTACCGCGAGATTTCTCACGACTATGTGACTTTTAAACGTACATTCTTTCGATCCTGTCTTTTCCCTAATATTGATTTAACTTTTCCTCTCTATTGCAGCTCCCAAGAATTCTAAACTATCCGAACTTTCGCTCCCTTTTTTCGTCCGGCTAATCCAAGTGTGTCTAATCGATCCCGACGAGTGATCACTAACCGTTCTGCAAAGGTTGAAGTGCTGGGAGTTGGCCGACCTAACTGTTCCACCTCGCTCCTCTCTGTCCGCAGACATCCCTGGTAACCGAAATGGATTTTGACCAAGTTATTCATTCAAGTTTCTCTTTGTGATTCTTTTCTTGACCTCCTTCCTATCTTCCAGTAACATTCATCGAGTCCATCCACTTTACCTCTGCCAAGGTCATCGACGAGATGCAGAACCTGAACGCCGAGGAGATGTGTGAAAAATTTTCTCGCGCCTTGGCATTGTCCAGACAGCAATCAGACCAGAAGAAAAAGGCCGCTGCAAGTGGGGCAGCTGGGACTCCGTCCCCAAAAGCCAAGACTACTGTTGCCCCGGGGCGAGGTCAGAAAAGGGTGGCCCCCGAGGTGCGATTATCTGGGGGGAGTTCCCCAAAGCAATTCCGAGCATCAGTGGACATGGATGCACTTCGGAACTCCCCGGGCGGGAAGGTGGTGTTATCGGGATCTGCGGGGAATCCCGATACGATTGACGAGATTTCAACGCCAAACCTTTGATGATCGTACCTTCCTTGGCCGAGACCTCGATGGTATATTTTGTCTTTCCTATGGCCTTACTTCTTCATTTTTCTTCGGCCTCAAAGTGTTTTACCCATGGTTATTTCGAAGGTACAAGCTAGATGACGGGGTGTTTCGGGTGGAGTCAACCCGTAATTATCTATGGTCGCGAGCTCCTGCTGCTAATGATGCTCAGCCCTCCTATCTTAGGCAGATCACGACGATGTTCAAGTCCTGGACTTTGGATCTTCATGAGGAGGCCCATACCCAGCACTTCTCCGAGAACCTGATCTCGGGGATTGCTCACATGTGCCGCTCCCTGGCTTTCATTGAGAGGAGCCGGGAGCAATTGTTGGGATTATACTGGAAAGTATGCTTTTACTTTGTATAATCAAAACTAAATTTCGGACTTATTTACTGAAATAAATTGTTTATCACTGATGCTTTAAATATCATCGAATGTTACATATATTCTTCGCATAATCTGCTCAATAAATAGTGCGTGTTACATTGAAGCTAATTTAGTGATACCGGATCACGAAGATTAAATTAACGGCCCCTTGTAACTAAAAAGTACACCATTCACGACCTAGATGGAAATGAACAATCCATCGTGAAAGGTTGAAGTGTAAGGCTCAGATTGGCTTGTCTTGACCAAGAGATTACACTAGTGCATGACCGATGCAATTTGAATAGGACCCACAGGAGGACAAATTCTTGTAACCGAACAAGGAAGAATTAGACCTCGGTGGTTCGTTATTTCTTAATCTTCGCCCCTTAAATAGGATCACGTGTGGTTGGTAACTATTGCTTTGACTTATCATGGGTAGAGAATCAACGAGATTCAATACTTTTTATCTTTGGGCAATATTATTGGTCACATGTGATTGCTAAGATTTAATACGGAGAATCGGTGCAAGTATGCTTGTTCGATTTGCCCCTTGGGAGGTTCATAAGATTTACCATGCCAAATCTTGCAAGTGGAACTAGTTCAATGGATAATAATGTTGAACTGTTCTCTTAACCAAGTACAAAATATATTAATTAATGGAAAGCTATTTCATGGCTTGAATTAATTAATGGGCTAGATAATCTTAAACACGGAAATAATAACAAGGGAGCCATATTGGTTTGTAATATGGGTTAAGATGGATAGTCAATATTAATTATGTAGTGGGATTAATTAATATTTATGGGCTTGAATAATATTGTGGCTCAATATTGATAATTCAAGATCCATTGGAAGGTCCAATCTTAATTCTCCTAAAGGCCCCCTAAGTAGCCCAACATAAAGTCCAATAACTGAAAAAGGTGTTTAAAATAAAATAAATATTGTTGCCTTATTTTTCCTCATAATTTCGAAAATTATGGATTAAAAGGGGAGAAAGATTTTCTTTGAATTTTGTTATGGAATGAAGATATGTATTCTTGGAATACAAGATTATCTCATTAAATTCAAGAAATCTCCCACTTGGTTATCCATATAGTATATTTCGAAAATCTTGAAATATAAAGGGCAAGAAAGATTTTCTTGATTTTCTTGAAAATATATTATGAAAGATATGTATTTCTTGAAATACAAGAATATCTCATAAATTCAAGAAGATCCAAATCTTGGATTCTTGTTCCCTATATTTTTCAAAAATTCCATAACAAAGAGGAGTTGGGATTTTTGTGGAATATTTTAATTATGGAGAAAAGAATATATGAGATATATTCAAGATTTCTTGGAGATCAAGAAAAAGATTTTCCCATATTATTTTATCCCAAATTTTCGACCACCACACCTCTATAAATAGGGGATGAGTGTTTCATTCCCAAGTACAATTCCATGTGCTGGAAAAATTAGTAAATCCACAAAGGTGGTGCAACAAAGTTTATTTTCCTTTTTGTTAATTGTTCATGAGCATCCTACCACCGGATTGTCGAAAGCAAGGATTAAGGGAATACTTGAGAAGGTTTCTTTGGTGTGTCTAATCAACGAGGCCATTGCCATTCCAAGAGGTACGTTCACGTTAACTCGTAGTAATTCCGCATGCGTAGGATTTACGTGAACTGTTTATATGCATGATTTGTTGTTAAATTATTATTTGAATTAATATAGGATTAATTCATGCTAGTAATAATTATCAGAATTAAATTTGTATTTAAATATTTATCCCGAATAGATCCGTGCAACGTATTCCCCAACAACTGGCCAGGCGAGGATCCAGGCACAGAAAGCCGAGGCAGCCTGTACAATGATGAAGGTGGATCTGGATAGGTCCACGAAAGAGCGGGAGGCTGCCATCAATGCCAAGGTTGCCGCTGAGGAGAAGCTGAAAGAGGTGATTCGAGGGCGCGATGATATGGGGAAGAAAATTTCGCAGATGACGAAAGATCTCGAGCTCCGAGATAAAAAGGTGAAAGAAAGCATGGACAAGACTGCCAAAATGAAGGATCGGTGTCGCCGGCTAGAAGCTGAGGTTCATGACTTTCCGACCACTGTGAAATTGGAGCGCCATCATGCCTCAAATCTGACCTATATCCACTCATTTTCTAATGTTGTTCGGGCTTGCCATCGAGCTGGTGACCTTGATGGGGCGAAATCAACGATGTCCGAGCTGCTCGCCGGGTATATGCGCAACAACCCTGTTCGGGAGGGGGATGACCTTCCCATCAAAGACCTCGCTGCCTTTGGTGTGGATTTCAGTTTCCTACCCCCAGGTGCTAATCTATATGATCCCGAGGAGTTGCTCGGGTTGTTGAATGAAGAAATAGAGGATGGCCAGGGTGACGGCGGTAGGGAGGTTGTTGGTGGTGAGGATGGTGGAAATGGTGAAGGGAATCGAGCTAGCGTTGAGATTCCCGAGGTTGAACAAGAAGCGTCGATCAACCCTGTTGAGGGGACCTCGGATGCTCCGCTGAGCTGATTTCTTGGATGGTTTTTCTGCGGCAGTATGCCATTTGCTTTCGGGCGTTCTTATGTAATCGCCCTTCGGGGTTTGTTAATGAAGTAGTTTGGCCGCCCTTCGGGGTATGTAAGTGTTTTGCTACCTTCGGGCGTTTATCAATGAAATTGCTGTTCTTTTTCTTTCCGTCTTTCTCGCTTCTTGATTTGAATGCTTGTTTATTTCTCGCCAACACTTTGAGATCGATGACTTTGTGTATATTGTCTTCTCGCAGATTATCTTCTCGAACATCTGGATAAAAAATCATAATGATAACAGATTTGTTAATTGATATCGACTTGACTGTCGACTTAGATAGGATATGCAACCGAGGTCGACTTAGATAGGGTATGCGACATGATTGCCTTCACATATTCTTGGCTTAGCCGACTTAGACTGGGTATGCGACCGAGGTTGACTTAGACTGGGTATGCGACATACTAGCCTTCATGTGTTCTTGGCTTAGCCGACTTAGACTGGGTATGCGACCGAGGTCGACTTAGGCTGGGTATGCGACATACTAGCCTTCATGTGTTCTTGGCTTAGCCGACTTAGACTGGGTATGCGACCGAGGTCGACTTAGACTGGGTATGCAACATACTAACCTTCATGTGTTCTTGGCTTAGCCGACTTAGACTTTTTCATTTGCGAATCTATTTCTGACCGAACTCATGAGAGGTCGGGGACCAGTCCCCCAAGTTCGTAAATGTAAAAAGATGGAGCAAGTTTGTGTTATAAGTCATAACTCATAGGAAATATACAATCGGTCTGGATTTTACAACTCATAGTTATTGGTAGAACTTCTTCAGGTAGGTCGCATTCCACAGATACATCGTGGGAATTCCCTCCAAGTCCTCAAGCTGGTAAGCCCCATTTGGGAGGAATTTTGAAATCTTCATGGGTCCCTCCCAAGTTGGACCGAAAACTCCTTTCTGGATACCGAGGATTCTTTTTAAGACGAGGTCTCCGACCTTGAATCTTTGGATTTTTGCTTTTGAGTTGTAGTATTTTTTCGACTTTTGTTTGTAGTTTGCATTTCTTAAGTTGGCTTCCAATCATTTTTCTTCGAGGAGGTCGAGGCTTAGATATATGGCTTGATCGTTTTCCTCTATGACTGTTTGTGATGTCCGATGACTTCTGATCACGACCTCGGCTAGTATGACTGCCTCTGTCCCGAAAGCCATAGCAAAAGGTGTTTCACCCGTTGAATTTCGGGATGTGGTTCTATACGACCATAAGACGCTCGGAAGTTTGAAAGCCCATAATCCCTTTGACTCAATGAGTTGAGTTTTTAGGGTGTGTTTGATTATTTTGTTCACAGCTTCAACTTGCCCGTTGGACTGGGGGTGATAGGGGGTGGAGAACAGCTTTGCGATTTTCCACTTCGCGAAAAAAACATCAATCTCGAAACCATCGAACTGCTTCCCATTATCTGTGACGATTGTTTGTGGTAAGCCAAAATGACAAATGATGTTTTTCCATATAAATCAAATGATTTTCTCTTGGGTAATGGTCGCCAAAGGTTCTGCCTCCGCCCATTTGGTGAAATAGTCTACTGCGACCACTGCAAACTTCGAAACTTTGTCAATTTTTTTGTAAAATTAACATATTGATAATGATTTGAAACAGATGGATTATCCGAATCGTCAGTGGATGTGTTGTGCACTAAAATTTGAGGATTATGGGATAAGATGTGGCTTAGTGATCTTAGTGACACAAACAATAAATGTGTAAAGTGGATTGTATTTAAGTTATATGATTGCTTGAGAGAATAAGAGTTTGAGCAATCAATTTGCAAGAGGTTTGGTAAGGTATTAATTTCTCCCTTTTTCTTGGTCATAAATGACCCACATTTATAGTTTTTTGGGAGAGTGGAGCTCACTCTCCCGGATACAAGTACAAAGGGCCGAAAGTGGCCCTGCAAAACATTAAATGCTTAAAGATTGATGTGACCCAGGTCGGAGGTCGCTGGGAGGTCGCTCGAGGGATCAAGAGCTCGTGCTCCTCGCTAGGACGTCGCCTGAGGCCAATACGGATTTGCAGGGATTTAGCCGTCTAACTACTCCTAGCTACTCATCATTACCGTCCTTTACTGACGCATCTCTGATTAAGGCCATTCTTAGGTAAGGCTCCTGGTGCTGCTTGTCTACCACGGGTCCCATCTCAATTAATGCTCCGTACTTGTGTCAGTGTGCGATCAGCGAGGTGCATCAAGGTCGCATGCTCGTGCCTGAGGTGCCTTTGCTTCCATCTTTCTGGCGAGGTGTTATACTTGCACAAGACTTGGTCCGGACCTCTTCTACTTCTCACTAGGTCGGGCCCGACCTCGCGCTATATGCCCACAACAGGATGTATTCGACTCCTCGACTTATCAACGGAAATATAAATATGGAGTTCTTGAATGAAGTTAATAACTTCATTCAGTTTGTAATTAATCATGGTGCAACAAATTCATAAGGTCGTATAAGATGTCCATGTAGTGCAAAAAAATGTCAAAACAAGTCATACAGAGAGACTGTGGATGTTCAGACACATATCATCATGAATGGTTTTGTTCCATATTACTACAATTGGACACGTCATGGTGAAGAGCGGTGGAATGTTGATTTCAATGACCTTGAAGTGTATTATAATACTCTCGAATACATTGAGACACACGATGATCATGGATTCGATGATCCCGAATGCTGATTCGAGCCACTGCAGTGGATACACGGATATGTATCATACGATGATCGAAGTTTGGTGGGATTCAAGATGAGGCTATGGAGGAGGAACCAAATGAGGAAGCAACTAATTTTTCTGAGAATACTCAAAGCGGTGGCGAAGATCTCGTATGATGGATGTCAAACTCACTCTATGTTGTCATTCAATGCTCGACTCATGGCTATCAAATTTGAGAACAAACTTTCTCAAAGATCCTATAACCGAGATTAGTCGGTTGATCAATGAGGTATGTCCTCCCAAAGTAATAAGGTGCCTATTCTGAGAATATCAAGCCAAAAAATATGTTGAAGAGTATGGGTCTACCAGTAGAGAGTATTGATTGTTGTATCAATAACTATTCTGGGGTAACATAGAAGACGCGAATCTAGATAAGTGCAGATTTTGTGGGCACTCTCGGCACAAAGTACCGCGACGGAACTGGACTGACGGTCGAGAGAAGCAGAAAACGAAGAAAAAAGTGGCAAATAAAATAATGTATTACCTCCCAATCATTCCTCGTCTTCAGATCAATCTAGTGCCACAGCCAAAGATATGACATGGCATCATACAGAGACTGATTCTCATACCTTAGAGATGAGACATCCAGCTGACAAATGGCCTGGAAACATCTTGACGAGGTATTTCCTATTTTTTCTGACGAACCTAGGAACGTTCGGTTAGGTCTCATCACTAATGGTTTTTGTAGCAGTATTCGTTATGGCCGCTTATATTGACTCCTTATAATCTACCTCCGTGGATGTGCATGAAGCCCCAAACGATGTTTCTCACGGTATTGGTACCTGGTCCAAAGAATCCAAAGGAAAAACTAGATGTTTTCCTTCAGCCCCTAATAAGAGACTTAATACATCTGTGGGATAATGGAGTGCTGACATACGATGTATCGAGAAAGCATAACTTCACGATGAGGGGTGCCCTGCTTTGGAAGATCAGCGACTATCCTGCGTACTCCATGTTGTCCGGATGGAGGACGGTTGGGAAACAAGCATGTCCTTGACGCTTTCAGTCTCCAGCTTAGCAGAAAAGTTTCATGGTTTGATAACCATCGAAAGTTTTTACCAGAAGATCATCATTTTCGAAAGAATAAAAAGGACTTTATCAAGAACACAGTCGTTATAAAAAAGAGTTTGAAAAAGAGATTAGGTATTTTTATATTAGTTATTTTAAATTAATTAATATATTTCTATCAACATATGATAAATTAATTAACTTATAACTCTTTGCATTCATGTAGGTAAAAGGTTGTTAAATCAAATTAATCAGAAGGGATTGAGGAAAACAATAGAAAAACATGCAGAGGAGCATAATAAAATGGTACCGGGTGGTTGGAAGAAGAAGAGCATTTTCTGGGACTTGCCCTACTGGAGCTCACTTTTGATTCGGCACAACTTAGATGTGATGCACATCGAAAAGAATGTGTTCGATAACTTGTTCCACACAATCATGAATACAGAGGGCAAGACAAAAGACACTACAAAGTTGCATGATGAGCTGAACGAGATATGCAAACGTGATCACTTGAAGAGGGATGAACGTACCGGAAGGTATCCCCAAGCCAATTACACACTTGATAAGAGACAGAATTTGACTTTGTGTAATTGGATTGAAGATCTGAGATTTCCAGATGACTATATCTCCAATCTAAGTCGTTGTGTAAACACATCAAACGGGAAGGTGTCCGGGATGAAAAGCCACGATTATCACGTGTTTATGCAAAGACTGTTGCCCCTCGCATTCCGGGAATTCCTACCGAACAATATCTGGAGGGCTGTAACTGAGTTGAGTTTATTCTTCAAAGATTTAACGTCTACAATGATTACGTGGGACGACATGGTCCGTTTGGAGAAAGACATTCCAGTTATTTTATGCAAGTTGGAGCGCATTTTCCCTCCAAGCTTCTTTGATTCGATGGAGCACTTGCCGGTGCACTTAGCATATGAAGCCAAAATTACCGGTCTTGTGCAATACAGGTGGATGTATCCATTTGAGAGGTAAACCTTCACTTCACAACTATTTATACAAATATTAATATATTTATGTTTTGATCATATAATTGTTTTTTTATTATATATCTATAGGTGTCTACATAACTTGAAGCTCAATGCTAAACAAAAGACAAAAGTTGAAGCATCAATTGTTAATGCCTACTTGTGTGAGGAGGTTACAACATTTTGTTCTTACTATTTCGAGGATCATGTTGGAACAAGGTTGAGAAACGAGCCTCGTAATTCTGACGGTAGAGGAGGCACATACAATGTTTCTTGATGATATTGAGGGTATGTTGTCCGTGTTTAAGTTTCGTGTCAATGTTTGGGCAAGACAAATGAAGCGGCCATGGTTGAACCGACAAGAGATTGAAAGCTCGCACATAAATATGTGTTATTCAATTGTGAGGAAGTCAACCGTACATTGAGTAAGTATTTCATATCGTATCATTTACATAATTAGAATATTGATTTATTATATAATAGTTGATTAATATAATATATTGCTTTCAATTAGGATCTTTCTTGAAGAGTTACACCATGATGGTCCCGTTTTGAAAACCCATTTCGTCGGAAGCGTTTTTGATTAGGTGCATATGCACAGGCGAGTGATTCAATATTTTTAAGAACAATGTGTGTTGTGCTTATTGAATGCATATGACAAGTAAGAATATAAAGCAAAGAAAGAACACACGATTTTATAGTGGTTGGTCGCCCTACATCCACTCTTCCCTTCATGGGGCACCAACTAAACCAATTTAACCAACGGGACTTATCACCCTCACGGGATTACCCTTTTCGGGATTGCTTAGATGTTTCTGGGAGTTCACACTCAAACGGGACTTATCAACGGGATTGCCAACCCTCCCTTTCGGGATTGCTTAGATGTTTACCGAAGTTCACACTCAACCTACAAACTTAACCTACCAACCTGGTTTGGGTATAAGGTTGTTTGGTTTCCAACTAGGGTGAGATTTTCCCTTACATTTGTTTAGCCTCAATGCTTTAAGGTTGGGAAAATCTCTCTAAGCTTAGGATATAGCATTTGTGCTTAGATCTGGGTAGAACACTTTTGAATATATGTGTATTTCTTGCTCTGTGTTCTTGAATGGAGTTGCTTGAATATTTGGCTTTTAATTTCACTTTAAGAGAACCTCCATTATCTTCTTTTGAAGATAGTCAATGTATTTATAGTGTGGATTTGAATATTACCGTTGGAGAGTAATATTCAAATCCATACTAATAATCTTCCGGGCTTTTCTTTGTCCTTTTGACCTTTGTTGTTTGCGGCTTTATGACACATCCATATATGTTGTTATCTTCTTATTGATCACCGCTTTTTTGTGTCTAACGGATGGATCGATCGTTCGTCGGATTCTTTGTTCATTGCTTCCGATTAAGATTGACCTGGTCATTGAAATCGATCTGTAGATTTACGGTGTCTTTGAAATCACTATTCATCGATCTTTGAAATCTTTGTTCATCGAAAGAAATCCTTTGTTCATCGATTCAAGAAAGGTTGTTCGAATCGTGATTTTTCTTGTTCATCGGTGCGATTTCCTTAACCGATTTTCTTGTTCATCGGGTTCGATTTCACGACGATTTTACTTTTCATCGGTCGATTTACGGTCGCTTCGATCTGATCGTCCACTCCGACGATGATCAAGATCGATGCGATGAGCAAAAGACGTAAATCTGATGTCGGTTACTCTGATGTCAAGAATAAAACTATAAAGAATCGCTTCTGATGATCGATTGCTACTCTGATCGCTCTGATAAAATCGTGATTTAAAAAACCGCTTGCGTGTCGGCCAGACGCCGCCCGATTAGTTTCGGAACTCATCCTTCTCATCGATCTTGATCGGCCTCGTCTCAATGACCTCGTCGATCTCGATCATCTTAAATGCGATTTCATGAGTTCCCCCTCAACTTGTTCTTCCGTTCCCCCTCAACTTGTTATCTCGTAAATTAGCTTCAAAAAACACAAGTTGATAATGTTTTGCATAATTAATCAAAACTAAAATATCCCAACAATTTCCCCCTTTTTTGATAATGACGCCAAAACATTAAAATATATGCACTTTTACGAGATCGGGTTTTTGATTTAAAAGATCGGTTCGGTGGTCACTTTGAAAAATTGTGAACGTTTGAACTCGCCTTTCGATACCAATTGATGGTATCGATTTAAATCCACATTGAAAACGGTGACCTTTTGAACAACCCGCCTCGATACGATTGATGGTCCCGTTTTGAAAACCCATTTGCACGTCATGGAAGCAAAACGCTTTTTGATTTGGTGCATATAAAAAACAGGGTGAGGGCGAGTGATTCAATTTTTTTTTTTTTTTTAAGAACAATGTGTGTTGTGCTTTATAACCGAACGCATATGACAAGTAAGAATATAAAGCAAAGAAAGAAACACACGATTTTATAATGGTCGGACAACTCGCCCTACATCCACTCTTCCCTTCATGGGGCACCAACTAAACCAACTTAACCAACGGGACTTATCACCCTCACGGGATTGCCGACCCTCATTTTCGGGATTGCTTAGATTGGTGAGTTCACACTGCGGGAGATTCGGGATTTACCCTCCCTTTCGGGATTGCTTAGATGTTTACCGAGTTACTCAACCTACAAACTTAACCTACCAAACTGGTTTTGGGTATAAGGTTGTTTGGTTTCCAACTAGGGTGAGATTTTCCCTTACATTTGTTTAAATTTCAATGCTAAGGTTGGGAAAATCTCTAAGCTTAGGATATAGCATTTGTGCTTAGATCTAGGGTAGAACACTTTTGAATATATGTGTGTATTTTTGCCTGTGTTCTTGAACCTTGAATATTTGGCTTTTAATTTCACTTTAGAACCTCCATTATCTTCTTTTTGAAGATAAATGTATTTATAGTGTGGATTTGAATAACCGTTGGAAACAAATATTCAAATCCATACTAATAATCTTAACTTTTCTTTGTCCTTTTGCCTTTGTTGTTTGAACTTTATGACACATCCATATATGTTGTTATCTTCTTATCAATCACCGCTTTTGTGTGTCTAATTGGAGGGTCGGGGCAATCGGATTCTTTGTTCAAGCTTCCGATTAGGTGATAAGTCCCAATTTGAAATCGTCAGATTTTTGGTGTGTGAAATCACTATTCGCCGATCTTTGAAATCCTTTGTTCATCGATCTTTGAAATCTTGATTCATCGATTCTTGCGAAATCCTTTGTTCAGAATCGATTTTTCTTGTTCATCGCCCGATTTCACGAACTGATTTTTTTCGTTTCATCGGTTAGACGGGCGATTTTACTTTTCATCGGCTCGATTTCGTCGCCGATCGATCGTAGTGGATCGAGATCAGTCCAGATATAGATCTGGATCGATGAGCGAACCACTGATGTATTCTTATATTGTTGTGTTGTTTATTCAAGATCTTTTCTAAATAAAAGCGCATTGCGCTGCGGTGGTCGCCGGGCCAGACGCGATTTCGGAACTCATCCTTCTATCCGATCTTGATAACGTCAACCTCGTCGATCTCGATTTAAAGCGTGAAAAATTGTTCTTCCCCCCTCAACTTGTTATCCGTAAATTAGCTTCAAAAACTGTTTTGATAATGTTTTGGCATAATTAATCAAAACTAAAATATCCCAACACACCATATAGATCCAAACATCTCGGATGCACAAGTAGTGAATATATTAAATGGGTGGTTCCAAAAACTATGGAGTGGTTCTAAACTTTATTTATTAATAAATTCATATTAAATGTTTACAATTATATATTTAACCTCAAATCATCGCGTCACAGGGCTATAATGGTGGAAATGTGAACCCATTCATGCGGGATCTCAGTAGAGGACCACTACGTGTGGTCAACACGTACCAAGGATACTATGTAAATGGTTACAAATTTCATGCAGTGGATTATGCATCGATCAAATCTATTGTGAACAGTGGTGTTTGCATTAACAGTGCAATGTTCAATGGAGAAAGTCGTGACTACTTCGGACAGCTGCAAGAAGTCGTTGAAGTAGGATATTCGGGGTTCCCTGAGAAGACTATTGTGTTGTTCAAGTGTGATTGTTATGATCCATCTGCTTCAGGAACAAGGATTCATCCCGAATACAAACTGGTCGATGTTCATAGAAGATGAAGATATCTGGGCTATGATCCGTTTGTGTTTGCTACTCAGGTATCCCAAGTATACTACTGCACGTATCCAAGTTCGAGAGCAAATAATGAATGGATGGATGTTTGCAAAGTAAAAGCGAGATCACTGGTGCAAGTTCCTAAACCGGATTCAACTGTCGTAGTTGACGATTTCTGTTCCAAAACGAAAAGCAGTTGCCCACTCAAATTGAAGTGCATCTGAGGAGATTTCAATCTTTTTTCAGAGACTTGACAAATTTGCAAATCCAGATTTGATAGAGATTGACAGCGGCGGGGAAGGGAATGAAGATGGTGAGGAAGAGGAGAATGAAGATGGTGATGAGGAAGTGGAGGACGAGGAGGAGGATGAGGAGGACGACACTCTATTATGATATTACTAGTTATTTAATTTTGTTCTAAACATAATTTATTTTTTGGTAATTATCCAATATAAATTTAAAAAACTATAATCATTGGAAATATAAAAATAACTAAATTATTATATTAAAATGTAATTGAATCATTAATTAATTAAGATAATTGAAAAAAAAATTAATTGTAAATTAATATATAATTAATTTTATTAGAAATAAGTTTAAAAAAATACGATTTTAATTTAATTAAATTAATTATAAATTATAAACTAAAAATATAAATTATTATATTAAAATGTAATTGAATTATTAAATAAGATAATTAAAATAAAAAATTTTAAAAAAATTAATTGTAAATTAATATAGAATTAATTTTATTAAAAATAAGTTTAAAAAAATACAATTTTAATTTAATTAATTTAATTATAAATTATAAATTAAAAATATAAATTATTATATTAAAATGTAATTGAATTATTAAATAAGATAATTGAAATAAAAAATTAAAAAAAAAATTAATTGTAAATTAATATAGAATTAAT
The DNA here is from genome assembly GCA_037126765.1 of Stenogyne calaminthoides. Taxonomy (NCBI): domain Eukaryota; kingdom Viridiplantae; phylum Streptophyta; class Magnoliopsida; order Lamiales; family Lamiaceae; genus Stenogyne; species Stenogyne calaminthoides. The sequence continues at coordinate 33,614,813 of JBBCBC010000025.1, read as the reverse complement.
TTTATTAAAAATAAGTTAAAAAAATACGATTTTAATTTAATTATAAGTTATAAATAAAAAATATAAATTATTATATTAAAATGTAATTGAATTATTAAATAATATAATTGAAATAAAAAATTTTAAAAAAATTAATTGTAAATTTATATAAAATTAATTTTATTAAAAATAAGTTAAAAAAATATGATTTTAATTTAATTAATTTAATTATAAATTATAAATTTAAAATATAAATTATTATATTAAAATATAATATAATTATTAAATAAGATAATTGAAATAAAGAATTTTAAAAAAAAAATGAAAAAAAAATGAATTTTAGGACATATACAATTAAATTCATTAAGTAAACGCAAAGAAGCAAGTGTTCGAGCCGAATTAATCCCCGCTCGGGTGCCCAAGGTCCCGTGTTCGGTCCCCCATGAAAATGAATAAATGTCTCATTTAATTGGGAGACTTGGTGACTTATATATGAGATGCTTGGTGGTTAGGTTTGAGATGGTCCGTGGCTCGGGTGGTTCGGTGCCCACCTGGGTGCCCTCGGGCCCGGGTTCGAACCACCGTGAGCCTTTTTTTTCAAAAATTCCCGATTTAGCGACGGTTTTAGAGACGTAAACTACCGTCGCTAAGACCGACGGAGTATTACCGTCGCAAATGTCGACAGTATATGTCGTCGCTAATAAAGACGGATTTTTGTCGTTGTTTGCGACGGTATTATGACGTCATAACCGTCGACAATATATCGACGGTTTAGCGACGGTTTTAGCGACGCTTATTCTGCCCGGGAACCGGGCCCACTTTTTCGTCGACAAAACCGTCGATAAGTAGAGATGGATTTACTGCCGTCGTTAGTAGCGACGGTCTTGGAAAAGACCGTCGTTAGTAGCGACGGTCTTGGAAAAGACCGTCGCTATATTTTAGCGACCCTCGTTTCCCTGACGGTCAGAAAACCGTCGATGAAACCGTCGCTGTAGAGACGGTTTATACTGTCGCTAAAACCGTCGTAAATCACCGTCTTTTTTGCAGTGTTAGTAAGGTGCGATCAATTTAATTTTTTGAAAGTGGACGGTGGGTTATGGCCCCCAAATTAATCGATTTTTGGCGGATACCGAACTTTCAAAAAAACATACGTTATTAGTAAATTAAATAAACATATTTTGAATTGAGACAAACACTTATAAGTTATATCTAGTATCACATGCACCTTACAATTTTTTTTATACACAGAATTTTTTAATTTTAAATAGTCACATGCTTCATCGCACACAAGAATTAGGTTAACATATTTAGATGAATTCGAGTGTGAAATGCATGGAAAAATTGGTAATAGGTATAAATTTTTTATGTAATTACTAATAGATATTTTTTTTATGCAAATTACTAATAGGTACAAATGAGATTGTATATAAGTCAAAATTGCATGCGAAAGTGTAAATATATTTACGTATATGCATTATGCAACCATTTTATACCTTTTAAAAGTTGCAATCGATCCTAAAATGTACCTATCAATAAGTCTCATTAAATACAACTCAATCATGCAATGTTGCAATTTGTTAGTTAATTCGAATTTGATAACATCATCTTACATTAGCCTACAATTTATTTGAAATTATAATCTTGCATGCATATACTATGATCCGGGCGCGGACGCAGGAATATAATTCATCAAAAAAAAAAAAAGTTAATTTATAATTAATTAATATTTTGAATTACAACATATAACGACGATTTGTTAAATTATCATTCATTTATTATTATGTCTAATTTTACATTACAATAAAATAAAACATTGACTACAAAATTTTCTAACATTTCTATAAAAAAATTCCAACAAAATATATTCTCTACAAATTATCTACGGATTCTTAAAGACACATTAACAAATTACGTACGAGCAAATTGTCATTTGTAATTTTTATAGGCAGACATATTACCTACACAAATAATACTATAGGCAATTTATATTTTCATTGACAATTATATTTGTAATTTGGAGTAATTTGAAATTGCTTATAAATAAATTTATCTATGAATTATAATATTGTAGGTAATTTGGAGCAATTGTCCCCCCCTTTTCTTTTCTTTTCTTAAGGTGCATATGCCAATGCTCAGATCGCTTAACCACTGCGATATTTCATGTTGGGAGCGTTTAAGCATCAATTAAATCCCACAAATTGTAACTCGACATAAAAAAAAATAAAAAAAATTAAGTTTATTCATAATTAATCTTGGATTCTTGTGGTCAATGGTGATAATTCTTATATTATCTTCTTTCATTTAGCAATTGAATGCAGTCTTTTTAACCAGGTGACTTAGCCCATCTGATCATTGGGCTCCTCATTTGAGTGGGAGACCTAGGTTCGATTCCTTCTAGGAACGAATTTGGAGTTATGGGAGTTATAAGGTGGATTGACGATTTCGTGGAGTATTTGGGTGTTTGGTGTACTAACTACTAACAACTAACATCTAACTTTGCCCGATAAAAAAAATAAAAAATTGAATGCAGTCTTTCCTGGAAAGAACCTGATATAATAAAAGTAATTGATTAGTTCCAATTAATCTATAAATTATCATATCCTAATTCACACTCTAACTATAGTACATCTTAATTAGTATTAGGCTTGAAGTATTTTAATGTGTTAATTAATTAGTGGTCCGAGTTCAACAATTTAAATTTTATAAGTATGAACACATCAATTTTGCCAAATTAATTAGTTAAAGTGGCTATGGTAATAATAGCATTACAGAAACGTGTCGACCCTAAAAAAAATTTCGAACGGAAAAGGACTACAAGGAGCTGGAATCAGCCAGCACTGAGAGATAAAAGAAAGTCCGGGGGAGACGACCAAGACGTGTTACAAGGGGAATTCATCTTAGCAAAGAAAGCTAACTCATGAGCCACAACATTGAATGATCTTCTCTTCCAGAATAAACCCAAGCATGGATTCGATTGGAGCAGGTTGCGAATGTCCTCAAGAATGGGGGTGCAGTGGGCGGACACGGTTCTTCATCCAGAGCCTGGGAAATGACTGATTGGGCATCCCCGATGAAAGAGACCGGGTGGATACCTAGCAGTTGAGCAGCAAGGAGGGCTTCGCCAAACGCTAGCAGTTCAGCGAGGTGCGGATCTCGGATACCCGCGAAACTCTTGCTTATACCACGGACAAAAGAGCCATCATGATTTGCGACAAACACACCACAACCGGCTCCCGGGTTAATACTGGAAATCGCACCGTCAAAGAAAATGTGGAACCCTTGGTTCGGCGGGAAGGCCCACGACTTCGAGAGGAGATGGGGGTGGGCACGTTCAGGCCACATGTTTGCTTCCCTGAAATCCGTAAGAGCATGAGTTGCAAGTGAAACGATGGAGAAGTTGTCCGCAGCAACTCCCTCAAAAATAGCTTTGTTGCGGAAGAACCAAATGTAGTGGCAGATGAAAGCGAAGAGTTCCAGGTCGAAGTTACTTAGCTTTACCAATTCGTTGAAGCGATCACTAGCCCCAGCAGATGCCAAGGCCCGAATAGGGTCTATGAGTCCGGAGCTCACCCAGATCAAGATCGAGAAATCGCATTCGAAGAAAAGGTGACGAGCATTGTTGCCACCCGTCTCACAAAAGCTACAAGAATCATCCACTACAACACCCCGGCGAGCAAGAGAGTCCGCAAAAGGTAAAGTGCCTATGCACGCCCTCCACGTGAAATGCAGGATCCGAGAGGGAATCTTCAGCTTCCATAATTTCTTCCAAACTGATACTGTTGTAAATCCGGTGACTCGGGGACCCAAAGAAAGACGATAAAATAAACGAGACTGGAGTGGTAGGTCGACTTAACAGTGAAACGACCCATGGGGTGATGATTCCAAACCCACCTATCCGGAGCTGTGGAATGACTGATAGGCAAAGTCGTGATGAGGCTGACGACATCCGGGGGAAAGATTTCCTGAAGCAAATGCACCTTCCAGGAGCTTGAGCCACGGTCTATGATCTGAGAGACCTTGGCATTGAGAGATAGAGCGCAACCGTCGAACCAGAAAGTCCAGAGATGAGTGTTGGGGAGCCAATTATCCTCGAAAATTCTGGTGCCGGACCCTGAGCGAATAAGTCTAGAACAACCCGAGATAAGGAGAGAACGTCCCTCAATGATTCCTCGCCAGGTGAGAGAGGGCCTAGAACCAAGAGTTGCCTGCAGGAAAGACGAGGTGGGAAAATACTTCGCCTTCAAAACTTTCCCGAGAAGAGAGTCTGGGGTCGTGAGAAGACGCCATCCCTGCTTAGCCAAGAGGGCTACATTGAAACAATCGAGGTCTCTAAAACCCAAACCTCCACAAGATTTTCCAGTAGTGAGCTTCGACCAAGCTACCCAGTTAATCTTCGTCGTCCCAGTATTCGAAACGCCCCACCAAAACTTATGGATCAAAGAAGTTATCTCATGCAAAACATTATCCGGGAACTTGAAGCACGACATCGTATAAGCGGGAACAACTTGAAGAACCGATTTGATAAGGATCTCCCTACCACCCCGAGAAAGAAATTTTCCACTCCAAGTCTCAATGCGTTTCCTAATCTTGTAGATGATGCCCGAAAAGATCTCTGATTTCTTACGACCCACAACAGAAGGGAGTCCAAGATACTTGCCATGGGAGACCACTCTGTTCATACCCAGGATTTGGAGAATATCAGCCACAACCGCATCACCCGTATTAGGACTGAAGACAATTCCACTTTTGTCGTAGTTTACCAGTTGGCCTGAAACTCTTTCATTAAGCGAGATGGCAAACTTCAAACGGGTTGCCTCCTCCAAAGTGGCATGACCGAGAAGGAGCATGTCATCCGTGAACAATAGATGGGAGATAGAAGGGGCGGTTCTCGCCACTCTTATCCCATGAATTTGGCCACAACATTGGAGATCCTGGAGGATACTCGAGAACACTTCAGAGCATATGATGAAAATGTATGGTGAAAGAGGGTCGCCCTGTCTAATTCCTCTCTGAGGCTCGAGGGATCCAAAGGCAGATCCGTTGAGCATAAAGGAGAAATAAGCAGACGAAATGCACTTCATAAAAAACTCAACCAAACTTACTGGGAAATTCATGGCAAGTAACACAGCTTTGACAAAATCTCACTCAATGCGGTCGAATGCCTTGCTCATATCCAGTTTAACAGACATGAGCGCTTTTGGACCCGAGACCCGATGTTTGATGTAGTGGTGTGTCTCAAAAGCGATCAGGGCGTTGTCCGAGATGAGACGCCCCAGAACAAAAGCCGATTGAGATTCTGAAATAACAACAGGATGCACGCTCCGAATCCGATTAGCAATGCATTTAGTAGCCAATTTATAGACAATGTTACATAAGCTAATGGGGCGAAATTGGGCCACAGTCGTGGGGTTATCAACTTTTGGTAAGAGGACAATAAACGTACGATTAACCACACGATCAAAGGTACACGAATTCAGAAACTTAAGCACATAATGAGTAACATCAAGACCAACAATATGCCATAATTTTTGAAAGAAAACAGGGCTCATACCATCGGGTCCTGGCGCTTTAAACGGATGCATGGATTTGAGCGCTTTCCTGACTTCCTTGCCCGTGAAAGGCTCTTTGAGAGTGTCACTGAGAGGTTGTGGAATTTTATGACGGATGCGGCTAGTGGCTTGCTGAATATCGGAAGTGGAAGGAGAGGACGAGCTGAAGATGTTTCTGAAGTAGGTCGAGATAATGCACTCCAAGTCTTCTTTGTTCTCTTTCATCACGCCATGATCATCCATAAGCTGGGAAATGTGATTCCTGGATTTACGAAGGGAAGCATGTGAATGGAAGAAAGAGGTATTGCGGTCCCCTTCCCTATGTCAGTGTTGCTTCGCCCTTTGCTTCCAAATGATGTTCTCTTGTTCAGAATAGAACTCGATATGAGCTTTAACCTCCATGAGGCGTTCTTTCACCTCTCGGCTGATGATATCGGCAGAGAGTGAGGCAAGTTCAGCCTTGAGTTCTTTCAACCGGTCTCTGATGTGCTTAAAATCCAAACCACCCCAAGACATGAGACCCACGGAGCAACCCGCGATCATAGTGGGTAGGTCCGCAACATCCGAATCCCAGCAATTCCGAATGACCTGTTCACAATCCGACTTACGTACCCACATCGCCTCAAAACGGAAAGGTTTCCCACTCCCCCATTCATTGAGATGAGGATTGCGCTTCCCAAACTGGAAATGCAAACAGTGATGGTCCGAATGGATGGATGGGATGTGCTGGACAATCGACCAGGGGTACATAGCGATCCACGTTGGATTATCAACAAATATGTCCAAACGTGCTCTTTGAGTGAACGGAGCAATACTCAATCTTTCCCAAGTGAATTTCCTTCCCTTGTACCCAAGATCATTAAGCTGACAAAAATTGAGGGCATCCCGGAAAGAATCCTTTGCCAAGTCGCTCGGGTGTTGCGGCTATCAAATTCTGAACGAAGCAACACTTCATTAAAATCTCCAAAACAAAGCCAAGGTGTGGTGGGATCCATGTGTAGAGAACGAAAATTCAGCCACGCCCTGCGCCTTTTAGAAACGTCGGGTTCACCATAAACCCCAGTAATGCGAAAGGAGGAACCACTCAAAGTAAAAGTGGCATCAATAAAACGATTAGAGATTTGCGAAGAGAGACCGAGTATCTTTCTTCCGAAGTGTGCCCACCGAGACCGCCCACCAAGCGGCAGCGATACACCAAAAAACCCGGCTTGTTCTTTAACGAATCCGAGTTGGTTGTTGCATTTAGTTTCACACGGAAAACAACCAAGCGGGGACTTTGTCGGATTAAACCGCGAAAGCTCTTGAAGGCTGTCGAGGGTTCCCAAGCCCCGGCGATTCGATTTTAAGATACTTTCATTGGGGTCGGCGGGATTTGGATCTCTGTCGATCGCCGTAGATTGGAGAAAGGGTTGCCGCGTCATCAATTTCAAACATCAATAAGTTCGATATCTACTTCGCCGAGAATAGTAGTAGACTTGAGCTTCTTGAATTGAGGAAGGGTAGAGGTTCTCCTCATCGTGAGCTTTCTTTTGGTGAGAGGATTTGGATTTTTCGCGGGAGGATGAGTGCGATTTTTTGGGTTGGCGAGAGAATTTGCGGGGTAGTTTGTTTCGGGGTTGGATGTGATGGGAATGTCTATGAGAAAAATTATCCTCGAGAGGAGGTAGAGAGGCTTTGTTTGTTGGGGTGTTAGAAACCCCTGCAGGGAGTTGGAGATTGGATCGGGGGGAGGGGGAAAATTTGGATAGGAGAGTTAGGCGAGTGGCGGCTCTCGAACTGGATCGAGGTGGGTGAAGGATTAGGGGAGGGAGGGTTACAATGAGGGAGGATGATGGAGCCGTTTTGGAGGTGGGAGGATCGAGGAGCGAGGAGACAGGCGCCCCCGGTGGGCGATGAGTTGGCGAGAACGGTGGGGCTTATGGCTCGAATAGGGCCATCTTTGGTAGTGAAGGAGGTGGCGGTGTTTGGAAGGAGCGGGTGATTTTGAGGGGGTATGGTGCGGAGAGGGATGTGGGGCGGAGAGGATTTCGCCCTTGAGATATGGAGCGGGGCTGGAGTTGGGTTGAGCTCTAAGGGCATTACAAAGGTTTAAAATTGAGAGGCGTGAAGGGCGAGTTTAATGACTTTGTATAACAATCCTTATCAACGTGGCCCCAGACGGCCACATAAAAAGCGTAAGAGGGTAGGCGTCAGACATAATATCGCATTCCACATCAACACCCCCCTGAGATACCTTCAGTTTCTTCCGCAAAGGCTTTGATAGATCAAGATCAACTTTTATCCGTAGGAAATGGCCCAGAAGGCTGTCGTCTTTGTCCGAATCAGCCTCGATAAAGGAGCCAATCATGTTCCCTGCAACTTTGGCAAAATTTAGGTTCAAGAGGCCAATCGAAAGCCGATGAATTTGAACCCAAAATGAACATGTCTTGGGATGGAAATTCGCCGAAATAGATTTTGTCAACTACCTAATAAGTACATTCATCAACGTTTATATTTTATTGCCAAAAAAGGCGCCATAGCCAACTACTTCTTCACTTTTATATTTTTCAGTAACCAATTAAATTTTCTAAGACAAAATAGAGTGGGTCTCGTGTCCATCCGGGTGCATCGTGCACTCATATTGTATTTTAGAAACATGCAATTGTACAAAATTAAAACGTGCAACTATTTCAAACAGAAACATGCAACTGTGTTCTCATATTAACAGTTGTACTTTTTTGTGTAAATAAGTCGCACTTTTCAACATAATAAATTACATGTTTCTAAAATGCACTATAAATGCACGGTGCACCCGGGTGCATTCAAGACCTAACTGACAAAATAATATCTACCCTATTTATAATTGTTGCGATAAAAAATCATATTACATGATTAACTTTATTTTAAATTAATTAATGTTAATGTTAATTTAATTAATTCAATTTACTTGTAATTATTATTTTTATTTAAATTATAGATAATTTTTAAATTGGATAGCATGCTAACTCTTAAAAAATTAATATATTTTTTTATAATATTTTTTTTGAAAGATATACTTTAGTATATATTATTCCTATGTTCCACTATAGCCTATAAGTTTCCCACTTCGAAAAAGTAGCTACATTGTCCATAATTTTTATAATAACTTTTCACATCATATTACAAGAAATATCACGCATTACTCTATATATATTTTTCCTCTCTTTCAATACCTAAAATTATCCTTCATTTTTATTATTTTATTATTATTTTTTAATTAAAACACCTAAAAATTTGGGAAATTATAACAAGACAGAGGGAGGGAGTATAAAGTAAATTAACAACGAGTGATGGTGTACATAAAAATTTCAGATAACGTTTCCTATCCTAATGATTTGATGATTCACATATATATCCACTATACACATGAAATTCCATGATTTTGGGAATACCGCATGGCAATATATACTTTATACTGTTGGAAAGTTTATAAGACGTAAAGTAAAATAATGGATGGTCCTGTATTTATTAAAAAAAAAAAAATCAGTAATAAAGAATAGATTCTGCGATTATTCGATAGGAGATAAGCTCTTCCAGAGTTCTAACTTGCTGGACTAAATTGTGAATTCGATGCATTTATGAATATAGTTTTGTTTGTCGCACATAATTTGTTTAATGTAATTATTTATTTATCGAGTGTTTTAATTGTAAGCATTATAAAAAAAAATAACAAATTTTTCTGATAAAAAAAAAAAAGAAATTAAGGCTATGCTTGGATGTGTCCTTGTTTTTTCATTTTTCATTTTTATGAAAATTTATTTTTTGGATGAATAGTTGTGAAAAATAAAAGTGTGATTGAATGTGAAAAAAAATGTAATGATGATAGTTGATGTGATATTTCTGTTGAAAATGAGGGTGTGATTGGATGTGATTTTTTTTGTTTTGTTTTTATTTTTATTTTGAATAGTATATATTATGAAGTTGAATTTGTTTCATTTTGATTCTTTTAATTAATTTAAATGTAACTTTTTTATTATTATGTCTTCAGTTTAATACTCTTTATTTTTTTTGACAACGTCTCCCGTGTAATATTGATGTCGACTTTATGTATACCTATAACTGTAACTGTAAATTTCATTTAAAAAAATACAAATTATTTTAATTTTTGTGAAAAAATATATAAAAACAAAATAAAATGTTATTCTAATTTTTTTAATAATTTGTACTAAATTTTATTATTATATTACATTTAATAAGGATTCTTGATATATAGTTTAAGTTATTATTAATATATATTGTATTTAATAATAAGAATTCTTGTATATAGTTTAAGTTATTGCATATTAATTGAGTAAATTGTGTCAAACTCCACTGTGGTTTGAAAAACTGAAACCTAGTCCCACTGTGCTTTAAAAATTGTGTGAATATAACGTGAAACCCCCTTTTCACGGTTAAGTCTTATATGCACACAGTTGCACCGTGCACTCATAGTGCATTAACCATGCAACTTGCTATACTAAAATATAAAATTTATTTACACTGAACCGTACTACTATTAATATGAAAAAATAGTTGCACAATTCAATAAAAACAAGTTGCATAGTTTTATAATGCACTATGAATGCACGGTGCACCTGGATGCACATGAGACTCACTCATATTTTATTTTTATATTTTTGTTTTTTTTATGCATTTGAGGATTTACAATAAATGTTAATGCTCCAGAACAATTATGTAGGTGTGTTTTAAAATATAATCTATTATATATATATATATGTTAAATGCGTATATAATTTGTTAAATAAATTGTTTTTTTTTTAATATAAGCACAAGTTTACATGCCTTTTCAATTATTTCTACATGACGCCGGCTGCAGGCATTGTCGGCCGTCAAGACTTCTTTTAACACTCTAATTATGACATGCGGTCTTATTAACCTTTTATTCTTTCCTTTTTTTTTGTTATTCTTTTGTCTTTATTGCTCTTGAGATGAGAGTTTTATTGTTTGAGATATTTTCTGTCGGCATTGGTTAAATTTGTTCAACTTACTAAATTTATATCAATATAATTATAAATTAATAACATAATATTTATTAATTGATACTAATATATATATAAATTAAAATTATAGTAGTATTCAATCATATAAATATTAATTTATAAAAATAATAGTATAAATTTATAAAAATAATAATATCAATATTATAGTATGAACAAATTTCATAAAATTTTGTGTAAGAATATATGTCACGTTATTAAGGCATCGGATATAGTTATCGTTGAACGCTATGTACTAGACCCACCTACAAATTATGGAGGTCTTTTCAAATTCCCTCATTTAAAAAATAAATGGTTATGTGAATTGATTCTTTTTTGTAAAAAAAAAACTCTAAAGTGAAGACCATTATTTTGGAAACAACCATCGAATAAAGTACTTTAACTTGGTCGAAATTGGTTAATTTTAGTTTCTTTATTTAATTTTCTCGAAAACGGTTGATTTTAGTTTCTGAAATATAGAAACTACTGTGTAGCGTACGAGTGCGTATCCGGTGAACTCGAGATCACATTAAACTTTATTAATGTTATGCTTAAAAGTTATCACTGCAATGTTTATGCATTATCATTATTTAAAAATATAATTAATTATAATAATATATACATATAATAGTGATAGTGCATAACAGTGCTAGTGTGCATTTTAGTAATATTTTAAAAAAAAAATTCTACAAAAATGATCTAGAAAAAGATTTAAATGGATTATAGTGTTTGCAAACACTTTCTAAGATTCTGCAATATCGAAATTAACTTGATTAATTGGACATAAAGTTGATGGATGCGATGGATAATTAGCTTCTCCTTTTTTCCATTTTGGATACACATGAATTGAGTCCATATTCTTTTGGCGATCTCAATCATATGATAACATAGTGGGTATATATGAGCCTATCAAAAACAAAATCTCAAAATGGATAAGTATAACTATTAAGATTATTTTATATTCAACTTAAATAATATGTAGTGGTCATATATTCAATCTCTATATTTACGTGAAATTAGTGAAATGTATGAAGACATATGGTCTTTGTCACTTGGACAACATGCATGTCAAGACAAAGTGCATCAAAGACAATGAATCGAGGCTGCAAGATTATTTGGGTGAAATTAGGATCCAATAATGATATGAAATAGTTACAATGCAGGATATTTAAGAGTACTAGGGGCATGCCGACACTCTATATAAGGCGCCGCCAAAACTATAGATTTTTAATTGGCTAGGTCTTATATGAATTGATATGCTGTGAAACTTATTTATCGTGAATTTTTTTTTTTTTACAGACATACATTTTAGTAATATAAGTCACACCCTTTAGTAATATAAGTCACACACTTCAGTTATCATTACGACACTCTTTGCTATAATATAAGTCACACCCTTCACTTTTATGAGTAATACTCTTTATAGTAAAAAGTCACACACTTTACAGTAAAAAGTCACACACTTTAGTAATATAAGTCGCACTCCTTAACCAGTTTCACCGTAAAACTTATCACACTATACTTTGCCGTCTTATATATGCACGCGGATGCATTGTGCACTCATAGTGCATTTTAGAAGCGTGCAACTTGTTATGGTGAAAAGTGCGATTTATTTTCACAGAAAAGTGCAACTGTTAATATGGGAACATAATTGCATGTTTCAGTTTGGAATAGTTGCACGTTTCTATTTTGTATAATTGCAAGCTTTTAAAATGCACTATGAATGCACGGTGCATCCGGGTGCACATGAGACTCACTCCTTTTAATATGGGGACGTAATGAACATACCAATTTTATTTGAGTGTATCAATAGACAATTCCAAGTTCGAATTTAGTGATGGATTTTGGTGGCATTATTGCGTCGAGTTGTAGGAATATTTGTTATTGAGCATTAAGATATACTCTAAAACATATGGAGAGTTGCAATAATATATGCATCACAAAGCAGTAAAAGTGGACAGATCCATCAAGTGGATTGTTAAAACAAGTTGGAATACAAGAATTTGGACCTCATTGCGCTCTTATATGACCATGTGCAAGGAATATAAAAATTTGGACTTCAAGAATCAAGAGTGACTGATGTTAGCTAGAATTTATCATTTCATTTTGAAAAAAAATGTATATTATCATTCAATTGTAATCAATTTTAAAATAAAATTTCATTAATTATTCAACTAATTATTTTAAATAGCTCATTATTTTAGATGAGTTTGAAGTTCTTTCATGGTATCAGCTTAGGCTCCCTCACGTTTTGAATTCAATTTCCGCCGAAAGCAACTCCATTCTTATTAAATTATATTGTTCACTTGATGGCATCTTCCAACTAATAGAGTTAGAGAATTCAGCTCCAAATTAGGAGGAAAATAATAAACAAATTAATTTCACAATTTTATACAATTTTGAACTTTAAGACTTTTAAATGGGTTTGAATTCTTTTAAAATTCTATTAGGAGTATTATACAATTCAATCAATCATGCCAGTTAAATAATGTCAATTGCTAAAATAAAATAAATTGAGAATTCAGTTGGGAGTAGGTTTTGAGAAAGATTTCCGATATCGATCCGTTGGGCTTAGGGCCTTTACTAAAAAACTGAAGCCCAGTTAAAATGAAAGGACGAGGATCTGACCGGTGATTAATTATTTCAGAAATCACTTCGTCTAATTTATGTTTTAAAAAAATGTTTCAAAAAAAAATTATGTTTAAAATAATTATTTGATACTCCCTCCGTCTCAATCTTTAGAGAACTCTTTCCATTTTTTTGTCCAAATCTTTAGAAAATCTTTTCTAAAATGAATATACGTACTCACTTTATCGCTTTATCACATAAAATACTAATAAACAACTCTTACTATCCCCAACACTTTATCACTATTCTCATAAATTCTTATGAACAGTAAGAATTCATTAAAGAATGAGATAGGAGTATTTATTAAAAATTCACAGATTTTTATAGTATAATGAATAAAATAGATGTATTAACCTTCATTGAAGACCGAAAATTAATGAAAGGAGAAAAACAATTTTATTAATGACGAGGATCATATAGAGAAGGGGTAGATTGGTTTAGGTATTTGTTAACTTTAGAGGGAGGTTGTACGACTGAGTTCCCTGTTTTTTTTTAATTTTGGGAGCATTCCTGATGCTCCCATACTTAATATATTTTTGTCTTTTAAAAAAATAAATTAATAATATGTATCATGTATAGGGGTAGAAAATTTATCAAAAATACCGGTATATCGGCTTACCGTATCGAAAATATACCGAATTTATCGGAATTTTCGGTATACCTGAATTTCCGGTATGGTATGGTACCGTACCGGAATTTTTGGTACGGTAACGGTATAAATTTTCAAAAGTCTTAGTATACCGGTATACCGAATATATACCGGTATACCGAAATATTTTTCGGTATACCGGTATACCGATACATTGGATATATACTGTACCATATTTAGAAAAATATATAATATATTTTATTTTTTAATTTAATTAATACATTGGATATATATATATATATACCGTACATTGGAAATTTATCATTTTATTTTGAATTGTCTTTATGAGTTTCCTGATTCAAGCTGTAAATTGGGATTCGTAGAATTTTTTTGAGTGTTCCCATAGTTAAAAAATCAGTCTTTAAGGGAGGTATATTGTTAGATTATTATTCATAAAATATAGATTTTTTAAATAAATAATCAAGGTATGAACGATATACCGTTAATTCGGTATGAAACGGTATACTGTTAATTCGGTATGTACCGAAAATTTCGGTACGGTACAGTATACTGAAATTTCGGTACGATATACGGTATGTGATTTTAGCATATCGAAATTACGGTATACCGAACTTCGGTATACCGTAATTTTCGGTACGGTACGATATGAATTTTCACATACCGTAAATTACAGTACGGTATACGGTATGACCGATATGGTACGGTACGGTACTGTACGGTTTGCCACCCCTAATCATGTATTAAAGATAGTGAATCAACAAAAAACACTAAAATAGAAGATGAAGTATACAGGGAAACTTGTTCACACAAGTGAATCCACTGGATAAGAGAGTGACTTATATTACAAAAAGATATTAATCGTGATAATTAAAGGATATGACTTAATATTACAAAAGGAGTATTTCTCATAATGCGTGATTTATATTACAATAAGAATATTAATATTAATAAATAATTAAAGGGTATAACTAATATCGCAAATGAGTATTAATTGTGATAACTGAAAGTGAGATATCTGCAAATATGATACCAAATTCATGTTGAACAAATTTAATTTAAAGAAGACCTACTTAAAATATAAACTAATATACAAAATATTTTATATAGAACTTTGGATGAAATACTATATATATTGGACATTCTAACAACTATGAATCCGCGGCTAAAGAAAACAACCAAATTATATCTAATATTCTTGTTACTCTCAATTTATATTGCTCAAAAAGTAAAAGAACAATCCTCTCTCATCATCATTATTCAATAATTTGAAGCATCATTATAATAACCTATCTACTAATATGAGCGATGAATGAATCCATCTCCAATCGAGTAACGCCACCTTCCGCCACCGCTCCCCTGACGGAGCCACCCAACTCCTCCGCCCTCCGCCGTATCTCCGCCCCCTCCTCCGACCCCATCAGCCTCGTCAACGCCCCGGAAATCGTCAACGACTTCACTATCTCATTCCTCTTATCCCAATTCTTCACAGCCAAACTAACCTTCAACACTTCATTTATCAACACTGCATTTCTCGGTTGATCCGAATGCATCGGCCACGTGGCCATCGGAACTCCCATGGAAATACTCTCCATGCACGAGTTCCATCCACAGTGGCTTACGAATGCACCAGTTGCACCGTGTGACAGAATCTCCAACTGTGGGGCCCAGTCTCTTACTACAACCCCTTTCTCTTTCACTCTCTCTTCAAACCCTTTTGGCAAATCACACTTTCTTGTTTCGTGGTTGTTTGAATTGAGATTTCCTGTTATACAAAATTAAATTAAGTATAACCATAGATTGAAACTGTAGCTAGAAACCCTAATAGAAAAATATAAAATTGTACTTACATAAGGAACATATCTAACAAAAGGAATGAGGTGGGTCACTCAAGAATCACTTATTTTTTAAAAAAAATTGGGTCTCAACTGCTTAAAGTAAAGTGTTATTAACTGTTCTAATTGGGTTTGAAAAGAGGCACTGATCCAGTTTTCAATGAAAATTGTTCATTATATAATAAATGAAACTTAATTAATTCATTAAATATTATTACATTCATTCAATAATACCAGAACACTAATTATAAATTAATATCATATCATTTTTATACACACAAACACGCCGAAACTGTGTGTAAAAATCTTATGATATTAATTAGTTTATAAAAGTATTGGTATTACTGAATGAATATTATGGTATTACTGAATGAATATTATGGTAACACCTGTATCAGCATCTCTTAGAACCCAAATGAACTTCATCCCACATTCTTCGAGCCCGTTCGCCAATTCCCCAATTTGTTCATCAGATAATGACGTCGTCGTTCCGAAAGAGACGAAGATCACTGATTTCGCCTCTTGTTTATCCAGCCACTCGAGGCATTCGTGTCGAACCACATCCGGTTTATTTTCATCTCTGTTCATCTGAACCGGATTGAACGGCCCTATAGCCCAATGCTTCTGTTTCTGATCAACACATTCGGATATTCTCCCGATTAAATCCATGAATTCGCCTTCAACTTCCCTACAAGAATTGTAAAGACACCCGGAGCTTAAATTTAAGTACTTCTGTTCATCGATAATGAACTGCATGAACTCGGATGTAAAGCAATCTTCAAGAACCGAAGGGAGTTTCTCCTTTAAATCATTATGATAATGATTCAACTGAAAAGGCTTCTCCATCTGCTCGTAAAAGAACCAGAAGATGGAGAAAGCCGAGATGCTGTGAAAGGCGTAGGACTCGGCGTTGTGTATGGATGCAAAGTCTTGTACGACGGATGACATCAGCGAGTCATGGACGATGACCACTCTGTGTGAAGTGCGTGAGAGAGAGCGGAGGAGGGCGGCGAGGGGGTGGCGGAGGTGGTGGAGGGAGTTGAAGAGTGGCTGGAGGTGGGACGGGAATTTGTTGGCGGTGGTGGGGGTGGTTGGGGGAGGGGAATGGTAGGGAGGGGGGGGAGGTCGTGGTAGTGGAGGTTGGCGGCGGCGCGTGGGTCCCAGCCGTGGGCTCGGCGCTTTGCTTCGCGGTTGTGGGTGGCGGTGGTGGCGTAGTGGACGGGGATGTTGTAGGCGGCGATGAGGCGGCTGAGGTGGAGGAGCTGGTTCAGATGGCCGTGCGCCGGTAGTGGCACCATTACGACCGCCACTTGCGGTGGTGGTGTTTGATCGTGGCGGTGGTTGAGAACCATTGGAATATGGGTTTCTTGATTAGTTTTGTAATGAGTATTTAATTTTGATATTGAGTTAAAAGAGAGATATAGGTTTTTATATAAGAGGCCAGGTCTAATATGTACACAAAACTACCATGCATTCATAATTTATTTTAAAATTATGTGATTTATTATATTAAAATATATAATTTATTTATATTAAATCGTACAGTTATTAATATGTAAAAATAATTGCAAAGTTCTATATAAATAAATTATATTTTTTAATATAATAAATTATATAATTTTAAAATATATTATAAGTGTCACGATACACCTGATTATATATGAGATTCTCTTCTTATGAGATGTATAATTCTAGTTTGTTTTGTGGATGTACTTGTTAATAATTTTTTAATGATTGCGATTACATCGATGTGTATAACTTTGGCGTCTTATGTTTGTAAGTACCATAAGGAAGTATGACCTTAGTGTTTTTTATTTTTCAGTAGTGATCGAAAATCTCGAATTTAAATAGAGTTATGTACACTTCTTAATTGGTGTGTCCAAAATTTTCTGCATATATTACAATATCTACTTGTATTAGTCCTAGCAAGTGATGTGTAATTAGTTCGTTGAATGCTGAAAATGTTCACGCTTGTTTTAATTATTCATAGTATGTCAATTTATAACATCGTATAATTTAACGGTTTGATTTTTCGGTTCCACTTTCCATATTTCATTGATATTCCTGTCTTTTGGATTGATTCGATCCCCCTAGTTATTTCATTTTTCATATTTCATTAGTATTCCACTTCACTCAATCTTTAACACATAAATTCAAAATATAATAATTCGTTGGATATATTTTATTATTTTACATATACATCATTCATCTATATATATTATGAAATACAAAGTGAAACCAATTACGAAATAGGTGATCTCATTCGCTTATGTATCTTTAACACATATACCTAAAATATGATAGTTCGTTGAATATTTTTTATTATTTTAAGTGTAATTTATTCATAGTATGAAATATAAAGTGAAATATCAATTATATAACAGGTGATCTCATTTAATATTATAGTCAATTTCGGTGTCCAAATTTAATTTATTCGTATGATTTTATAATGTTAGCATATACTGTATAACATATTAGTAGGTATCATGTGTACATGCACACTATACACAGTGGCGGCCTTGGGGCGGCGCAAGTGGTGCCGCCGCACAAGCCCCTTTTCGACGAGGGCCCTCAATTTTTTTTCTTTATATATATATTTATATATGTATTATAATATATAAAGTCGATATTGTATAATATCCTGTGGGTGTCTGAGTTGGTAACAAAGGTGTTTTAAGACCTATTTTTGCGCGAGGTTGCGGGATCGAATCCCTTTAGCGCAATTTTTTTTTTTAATATTTTCAATATATTTTTCCCCAAATATTTTTCAATAATAGGGTGAACATTAATTCTCGGAATGATATCCACATATTTCTTAGCCGCGAATTTTTTAATAAAACAACTAAAACTATCAAACTAATACCTTGTATTGAAAAGACTAATAATGTTCAAAATTACAAGTAATAATGTTCAAAATTGCACACAAAATGCAAACAAGTTTACGGTAAAATTGGTTACACAAGACTTTGCCATCTCTATAATACTCTATCAAACCACAAAAGGACTCCAATACCAACATTGTCACCACAGTTAGAGCAAAAATGCACCTCACTACGTATGATAAGAATTCAAAACATACCAAAAACACATATACACAACCATCTTCATCCCAAATTCAGAGCAACCCTTTTCTGAGTTTCTGGATTGAAGAAAACATTTTCCTCCTACTTCCAACTTTAACAATCCCCATTTCTTCAGATCTTCAAGAGTCAAGAATGAAAACACGTGTTCATCTACCCCATGAACCTCTTCATATTGTTGTCTAGACTAAAATGCAAATCTATGGTTGGACAGATAACAAAAGAATATTAGATTTGAAAAATAAACTTCTCGAGAAATAATTGATTCCTTCTCATCAATGCCATGACTCAAGGTGAAAATTGAAATAATTGATTTCACCCCTTCTTGCTGAATTATACACTTTTTAAGCAGAATAATATATAAAGGTAATCATGAACATTATAATTCTCTTCTATTTTCATGATTTCCTACAAAGTATAAACAAATATTTTGACTCATAACTAAGTCTTCGAACTGATGTTAAATGCAATATATGTTCCATTCCGATGTTAACAGTAATCTTCTTATGTCATAAGCTCAACAACCTAGACAGTTTTGAGTTTTCCACTGTTGAATATGGTAAAAATAGTTCTTCGTTCATGCAAAAGATTACTAAGCAATCTTCGCAAAATTGAGTTCCTATCCTCGAGAGGGACCACTATATTTTACAAGCCAGCTCCAGTAATCTTCTTATGTCATAAGCTCAACAACCTAAGCAATTTTCTAGTGTTGAATAGGGTCAAATTAGTTTTCAATTCATCCAACGATTACTAGGCAATCCCCTCAAAATTGGGCTTCTATCCTCAAGAAAGACCACTATCTTTTACAACAAACAAGCAAGTAGCACAAACACAAGAAACACACAACTCATAGTTGATACCAAGAGACATATGGTAGACTCACATCAATTCGGGAGATAGAGTGACTCATACAAAGCCTTATGCACACAAGATATAAATTAAGAAATATAGAATCCATTAAAGAACATCGCAACGTGCAGCTACTATCAAATAAAGCCATCCATTCAATTCCCTATGAGATCCATGACTATAAAGATCAAACAGATAGACACAAATATGCATCAAGAGCAGTAACATCAACAATTCACAGCCAATAATCCTAAATATTCTAGTCATGATAATGCCATTATGCCAACACACATAAAACAGAGCACAGGTTTTTACTCAGTGAAACAAGAAGCTATAAACTCCACCACAGCACATATTTTTAATTAAACAGTTACAGTACCAGGGTTTTACACAAGAAAAATACCTCAGTGAACCTATCAAATTGCACATCAGGAGTTTCTTTTTCCAAATTAAGGAGGTGTACAATTTTAGCAAAGTAATGCAAGCATACAACTTTCTCTTTTTCCATATTTTGACTCGTAGCAAGAAATTCAGAGAAACCCTTGCCATCTTTGTTGCCAAGAAAAAGAAATCTACATAATAATTACTAAGAATCAACGGAGCAACTAAACAGATTTCCAATTTGGCTGAAATAAATTCACAAACACTTTGTGTTCATGTTTCTAACTCTCACTTTCCACAATATTCAAACAAATGCAGAATACAAACGAAGATTGGAACACGAACATCTAATCTCAGCTCAAACCAGAAACAAAGACATAACATTTGAAGGAAAATGGAGTTGTCGGATGCTATTGTCCACTGAATTGGGGTTGATGAAGATCAGCTAATAGCAATTAATCTTGTAAAATGTGAAAGAATATTGAATGAATCAAGCAACTGCCCTCTAGCAATCTCCACACGAAAACCTAGAACCCCTCGAAAAAGGCCTAATCCGAAGATTGCCAGAATTTATGCGGAGAAGAAGAAAAAGAACAAGGTGGAGGAAATTTAGAACGGAGAAATGGAGAATTCGATGTCGAACGCGAAATCAACGAAGGAGAATTTGGGCGTTGATTTACCTAGAGTTTCAAAGGAATGTGGGGCTCAACCGATTGCGGCGGTGGAGGAGAGCGGCGCTGCGGCGGTGGGTTCTGAATGAGTGGTCCGATAAGGGTTTCCATTTTCTGGCGACTCTCCGGTCGCGAGGGTCGCGTAGGGTGACAGTGATGCCCTGTGTTTTGGGGTGCCGCGGCGGCGGGGTTTTCTTTCTCCCTCAGAAAACGTGCTAGTGTGTGTTTGTGGGTGTGGGTGTCTTTGTTTTAATCGTTTTTTTTAATTTTATTTAAGTGCAAGATTAATTAGTTAAAACATATTAATTATGGGTTTAACAATGTTGTTTTGCGGTTAACGGGCTCCTGTCAAGCGCCGTCTATTTTTAGGACCAAAATTGTCAGTTTAGTTAAACAGTGGGATCAAAATTGACGAATTTTTTTTTACAGGATTAGTCTAACAGAGATGGTGCCAAATTGAAAATATGGCTTGGTTGGTGAGACCAAAAGTGCAAAAAAACTCGTTACAAAATTGATGCCATAAATAGTAGGTTTTGGCCTTTTTGATGCCAAATTTGGACAATTATGGACAGCGCATGTGGGCAATGCCTAGTGGATAATTTATTGCTCAAAAAGGTAAGTGGGGTCCACTAACATGTCGAAAAGGTTGATATGACTTTTTGTGGGCGCCCAATCTTATTATTCGCCGGCATTTCAACAATGATTCTTTTTCTGTCTCAAAAATTCACGATAACAATCTCAGAGTAATACGTAACCCACTAGTTGCACCGGGTCTACCAATAATTGATTTTATAAATTAATACTATTATTTTATAGAAACAGTTAATAGATCAAATAAAAATCATTTTGAATATAATTGTTTTATTCACAGGACAAACTATATAATCATTATTGAAATCGATAAAAATTTATAGATCAATTATTATATTAAAAAAAATACATTCTTGTGCAACATTTTTAAATGACAAACATATTAAAAGTGTTTTATTCAAGTTTCAAGTGTACAGCTTGCAATAATATGGCTTAATTTGCGATCAGTTACACCGGTTCTTTGATCAAGATCAATATACGATGAAACTGGCTTAAATTAAGTGGTTGATGCACCACTACATAAAATCGAGTGATTTGGGTTCGAGACATGCTTCTCCCTTTAATGATTTAAATGGGGATTTTTCACCTCATATAGGTTTATTGTTGGGTATACACCGTAAGCTTGAAATCTTGAACAATGTGGATGACACTTTAATGTGGAGTATCTATTATGTTTCGAAAATGCTGCAAGCAAGCGAGGGTTGACCTCTTTTGTCCTCAAGATTGGATTGGAGAAGGTGTAGTTGCGATTTCGCTCGATCACGAAATAAAAAAATGTATCATTCAATAAAAGGAACTCATTATAATAGATTATCATCGATATTGGTTATGTTTAAAATTTTGAAAGGAAATGTACCCTAGCATATAAATATGTGATAGATATTGAAATAAAGATTCATTTGATCGTCACATGCAATAGAAATATCAAAAAAATATAAGAAGCTGCCGGAATATGACTAAAGGTTTAGATAAATTTACGAGTCTAAAAGTATATTAGGTGCTAGCTAGCTTTGTTTGTTTGTGTGTGCTTATATATTCACTCACTCATTAATCATATATATTTTGTCACCATTAAAAAGGACCAAAGTCTCAATATGCCGGCGAAATAATTAATTTCATCATATTATATATGAGTTGCATGAATAATTATGCAATACATATATAGAGGGTTTGGGGTGAGGCTAATATTATGTCAACGTGGACTGTCAAAAACCAAATTAATTAATAGCTTGTGATAACCATGTCATGTCATGCTAAAAGATATTTCATTGAAAACACATGAATATAACTATGCAATATTTAGGGGTGAGGTTAATATTATGTCAACGTGGACTGTCAAAATACCAAATTTATAATAGCATGTCATCCTAAATTATATTCCACAAATTTAGTTATAAAGTTTTATTAATTCTGCGATATGATATGACGCAGAATGTGGTGCACCAAATAGAATACAAACACACAAATGAGTGTAAAAAAATGCGTCTGCTAGTTGAATGTGGTAAAATTTGGAGAAATTTGTTCTATGTTTAGATGTTACATTTATTGGTGGAAAAAATGCAAGAGCATCATTTACTGTGATTTGGACATATAATTACATAGACATATTGTATGCACATGATGATTCATTTGGAGATTGATAGACTTAATGAAAATCAACTTAAAAAGAGAGAGACATGGTACGTACTTCGGCCCATGTGTTTAATTTGGGCCTTCTTGATTAGGCTCCACCATCTATACATTAAGGCAGAACACCATTATTATCTCTTTTGTTTTTTCAATTTCAACCTATTTCAACCCTGTTTCGTAAATATTACAACTTACCACTTGCGCATGGTATTGGGGTGGGACCTCGTGACAAATCCCAATTACACCTATTATGAAATTTCTTTTTGTTTTCATTTTATTTATTTATTTACATTAAAAATTTGTGATTTGTTTTACTGGTTTTGCTGACAATTTGTTTTAAAATTCTATTTTAAATGTATAGTTGTTTTAAGCTTCTGAAAAAAAAAACAAAAATTGCCTATTAATATATTATGTTGTGATTGATATTATAGTAAATATCGATTTTGTTAAGTATTAAAATATTATATTTAAATTAAGGCAAAATATAGTGTGAACAAGTTTTACGGTGAAATTGGTTAAGAAGTGTGACTTATATTACTAAAGTGTGTGACTTTTTTTTGTAAAAAGTGTATTCTTCTATAAAAGTGAAGGTGTGATTTATATTATAAAGAAAAGTGTCGCAAATGATAAAATGAAGTGTGTGACTTATATTATTAAAGGGTGTGACTTATATTACTAAAAGTGTATATCGTAAAAAAAACAGGTTTAGCGGTGAGCAAGTTTCACAAAGATACCAATTTCTTAAATTAAAATTTGGTATAAATTAAAATATAGAAAAAGTTGAATGAGTTTATACTGTGACTCAATATATGGATATCCAACAATTAGAGGTGGCCTATTTAAGGGCCCATTTTAAGAACCTTTGCAAGAAGTCAGCTGGATTTGGCCCATATCACATAAGGCCGGCCCGTCCATTCCACATCATCAATTTATTTTGGCCGTACTAAAACATTTTATCAAAAATAAAGAAAAAAATCTAATAAATTTCACAAAATCCTTAATCATCAATGTTCAAATCAAACGGTTTAATAAGAATAAACATTTAAGTTTTCTAGAAATCACAAACATATTTTGTATATTTCACTTTTAATGTGGAGAAGCCACTTGCATGGAGTTTGATAATTGATATTGATACCTTTACAACTTACCTTTCTTTATCAAGTCAATTAATTAATTAATAATATACATTTATAATGAAATATGTTATATATACCTATTTATACACATACTTTTCCCTCAAAACACACAACATTAAGTATTCGGTGGAATATTGGCAAAGCACCACCGAATTATTCAGTTTGCCTTACTAAAATGGAAAACAGCTTTTTTCAGGAATTAAATGGAAACAGCTTTGCCTTACTCAAATGTATTATTCAGATTTAATTTCAGCTACAATTTAATTAATTAGTTTCCTTTTGGAGAAATTGTAATCAATCACGGAAATAATGGGTTGGAAAATATGGAACGTTACAGCCAATATGAAAGTGACGTACTATAAACCTTTTTCCAAGAAAATTATTGAATTCATTTTTAGCACATAATTAGTCAATATCACCTTTCCAGTGTGTCTATTTTTGTGTAATATTTAAAATATAAGACATAATTGAATGAGACGGATCATATTTTAGACATTGACGCTATAATAATAATACTTTAAAAAGGGTGTGTATTGATTTACGCTAGCTTATACTACATTGTTTTAATGTAGGAGACCGTCTCAAATGAATTTTTATTTTAAAATATAGTTGGTTGAATACATATTTGAGGTGTATAAGCGTACATATTTGGATGAAACAGTGTATAAACTAACGTATTTGAGGTGTATAAATGTGTGCTCTTTAGTAAGATTTGTATGTATTTCTATTATGCTTACATAGTGAAACTGTTATGCATACAAAATACTTAAAAAAATTCACATAAATTGAGGTTTGCTCGTAATTTTTTTTTCCTTTTCATTTTCAAATAATAGGTAAGAACTCCTTTCAGGATTAAAACACTGTGCAATCTCATATTCATATTTTCATATTGTAAAAACCAACTACAATATTTTGACTAGATACATATATTCTCTAAGGCTTAGTGTTTTATGCACTCAGGTGTACTGTGCGCTCATAATGCATTTTAGAATCGTGCAATTTATTATATTGAAATATGCAATTTAATCGTGCAATTATTAATATAAAAATTAATTGCACAATTCAGTATTAACAAATTGTGTATTTCAGTATAACAAGTTGTACACTTTTAAAATACACTATGAATGCACAGTGCACCTAAATGTACACGAAACCCACTCATTCTCTAGATCTTCCAAAATTTTATTTCAACCCAAGACAAAAAAATTCTGCAAACAATCATCTAAATTCCAATTGATTTTACTATGGCTTCCATGTGACTAAAGAGACAAAAATTAAATATTGCCAACTTGTGTGCTCTATAAAACTATAACCTTTTTGGCCAATTAAATTGTTGGGATTATACTAGAAAGTATGCTTTTTACTTTTGTATAATCAAAACTGAATTTTGAACTTATTTACTGAAATAAATTGTTTATCACTGATGCTTTAAATATTATCGAATGTTACATATATTTTCTTTGCATAACTATTCAATAAGTTAAATCGTGTTACATTGTAGTTAATTTAGTGA
This sequence comes from Stenogyne calaminthoides, assembly GCA_037126765.1. Lineage (NCBI taxonomy): Eukaryota > Viridiplantae > Streptophyta > Magnoliopsida > Lamiales > Lamiaceae > Stenogyne > Stenogyne calaminthoides. The sequence goes on along the minus strand of JBBCBC010000025.1, from coordinate 33,589,371 downwards.
TACCGGATCACGAAGATTAAATTAGTCCCTTGTAACTAAAAAGTACGTCATTCGAACCTAGATGGAAATGAACAACCCATTGTGAAAGGTTGAAGTGTAAGGTTCAGATTGGTTTGTCTTGACCAAGAGATTACACTAGTCATGGTGATGTCTTGAATAGGACCTCTGGGAGGACAAATTCTTGAATCTGAACAAGGAAGAATTAGACCCTCGATTGGTTCGTTATTTCTTAATCTTCGCCCCTTAAATAGGATCTCGTGGGATTGGTAACTATTGCTTTGACTTATCATGGGTAGAGAATCAACGAGATTCAATACTTTTTATCTTGGGCAATATTATTAGTCACGTGTGATTGCTAAGATTTAATCGAAGAATCGTGCAAAGCACGCTTTGTTCGATTTGCCCCCTTGGGAGGTTCATAAGCTTTATCATACCAAATCTTGCAAGTGGAATTAGTTTTCGGTATGGATAATAATGTTGAATCGTTCCTTGACCAAGGATAAAAGATATTAATTAATGGAAAGCTATTTCAGTGGCTTGAATTAATTAATGGGCTAGATAATTTTAAACATGGAAAATAATAACCGGGAGCCATATTGACTGTAATATGGGTTAAGATGGATAGTGCAATATTAATTATGTAGTGGGATTAATTAATATTTATGGGCTTGAATAATATTGTGGCTCAATATTAGATATTCAAGGTCCATTAGAATGTCCAATCTTAATTCTCCTAAAGGCCCCCTAAGTAGCCCAACATATAGTCCAATAACTGAAAAAGGTGATTAAAATAAAATAAATATTGTTGCTTATTTTTCCAATTAATTTCGAAAATTATGGATAAGTTGGGAGAAAGATTTTCTTTGAATTTTGTTATGGAATGAAGATATGTATTCTTGGAATACAAGATTATCTCATTAAGTTAAAAAAATCTCCCACTTGGTTATTCATAATATGATATTTGAAAATTTGGAAATATAGTGGGCAAGAAAGATTTTTTTGATTTTCTTGAAAAGATATTATGGAAGATATGTATTTCTTGAAATACAAGAATATCTCATAAATTCAAGAAGATCCAAATCTTGGAATCTTGCACACCCTATATTTCGAAAATATCCATAACAATAGAGAAGGTGGGATTTTGTGGAATATTATAATTATGGGAAAAAGAATATAGGAGATATATTCAAGATTTCTTGGAGATCAAGAAAAGATTTTCCCACATTATTTTAACCTAAAATTCGACCACCTCATGCTCTATAAATAGGGGATGATTCTTTCATTCCCAAGTACAATTCCATGTGCTGGAAAAATTAGTAAATCCACAAATGTGGTGCAACATAATTTATTTTCCTTTTGTTAAATTGTTCACAAGTGTCCTTCCACCGGATAGTCGAACAAGGGCTAAGAGAATACTTGGGAAGTTCTTTCGGTTAGTCTAATCAGCCACACCGTTGCCATCCCAAGAGGTACGTTCACGTAAACTCGTAGAATTCCGCATGCGTAGGTTTTACGTGAATAATTATATGCATGATATGTTGTTGAATTATTATTTGAATTAATATAGGATTAATTCATGCTAGTAATAATTATAAGAATTAAATTTATATTTAAATATTCACCCCGAATAGATCTGTGCAACTTATTCCCCAACAACTGGTATCAGAGCCACGGTTTCGGGCTCTGAATTTTTTAAATTGTAATTTAATTCGTTGACATTAAATTTGAAATTGGATAGTAGAATTGCTAGATCTGTTTTGCAGGTATTCAATTGTCATGAAATTTAATGTGTTTATTTATGCATGCATATAAATTGTGGTTTTTAATTGATTCGTTCGGATTCGTTTTTGCCTCGTGAGAAAATCCACTTAAAGTAGATTAGGATTTGTTTGATTTGATCAATATAATAGACTAGTCTAGATCTAGGTTTATTTATTTTTGTAAATAAATTATAACTTAGGATCGAAAACGAGGACGGAGATGAAGAATTAAAGGACAAAAAATCGAACAAGGCGTAGGAGGCGTGCGTCGCTTAAACGCGCCAAGGAGGAGGCACGCCGCGGACGCGGATGCGACGCAGGCACGAACGGGCGCATGGCGTCCGTGGCCCAGCCAGGCTACAGATCTCGGCCACAGACAGACGGGCGCTTAGAAGACGCGCAAGACTGCGGAGTGGAGTCGGGACCAAAGTGACGGAGGTCGATAAGACGGGCGCTACGGGGACGGCGCTGGTGCGCCAGAATCACGGGCGTAGTATCGGCCGGGCGAGATGCACATGACATGGATATGCGCTACGTCGCCTCGCCGAGAAGGTGGGCCGGATTTACGAGGCGTGGCCGAGGCACGGGCGGGCGGCTCGCCGAGGCTTCCTGAGCAACCTCGCCAAGTGGTCGGGCCGGACGCGGCGTATCCCGACCGGCGAGCTCGTCATGTATTGGAGACTTTATATCTTTTCGAGACGACGAGGGGAGAGAAATTCAAGATTTGTTTTCTTCTAAGATCAAGAAAAATCAAAACCATGACAATTGGATAATTTGTGCCCAATATGTTTATTTTTCTGCTTGCTTTTGCGGGATTTATTTTTGTTTATCTTATGCTTTATTTAATTTGTTTAAATGTGTTTGCATGAGAGTTGCCCAAATGAAAAATCTCATCTTCAAAATTACTAAGTATGTTTAAATAATTAATTGACAATTTTATTAGGATAATAAAATTGAATTAATTTTGACCTCCATGATTTATTTATTTGTGAATTCTTTTGGAGAAATTCCCACTGGATTTCAAAAAAGATAGCTTTCACATGAATGAATTCCAAATGGATGATTGTGGGTTATTACTAGTGGCGACGATGACCCTCCCCACGAGGCTTGTTCAAAAAGCGAAATAATAATCTGTATTTAATCATGGTTATTACTTAGGTATAAAATTGATATGCATATACTTCCTCAAGTCCTGTCAATTTTATATTGGTCAGTGGGAGCCAACTATTAATCTGAATATTAAAGGTTTGTAACTGTTCTTGTTTGTAACCTGCTTAAATGTGTTTAAATAATGACCCACCCCACGTGGCTTATTTAAACTGTTTTGAGATGTTGGCTGATGCATGTTCATATTTATTTGAGATTTTAATATGATGCATGTGATCGAATCTTGTGATATACTTGTGCTTATACATATAGTTATTTATTTCAGTTCAGCATGTCGTTACCTTTTAATCCACTGTTATTATACTTAAAGTCTATACAATATGTAAACTATATTGATTGGAAAATTATAATTGTCCTAACTGCACAAAAGCACAAGTGGATTCTTGACACACCAAAATCAGATGAGCCAACTGACGAGTCAAAACATGCGGGACTCGTCAAATCACCTTGCGAAAGATGTCATCGTTGGAAATGGTGGAGGGCAAACCCGTAAGGGACTACGTCCTCAAAATAGATGTTCCATCTGAACAAACTTGAGATTCTGAGTGAGACTCAGATGAATTTGGTACTTCACTCTCTGCCCAAAAGGTTTTTAAGCATTTTGGCTTCGCTAGCTGATTTGTTGCAAGCTTTTGGTCTCGGCAGAGATGTTGATGGGACACAAAACTCAAGCTTTGACGGCAAGTAGTCCGTCTTCATCTTCTAGGCCAAAGGCAGGCAAGAAAAAGAAGAGGACCAAAAGCCATAAGCAATAAAACTTAACTGTTGCCAAGGGCAATGGTAAGATGAGGAATGTTTGTTGTGTCAAGGAAAATCCAAAGAGGAAGTGCTTAAGCTGCGGTGAGAGAGGACAATGGAGGTTTTGCCTGTTCCAACCCCAAAAGGGACGGACAGAAAGGTAATTCTCATGCACTAGTTGTTGACACTTGTTTAGCGGCGTATACTTCTCATTCGTGGGTGGTTGATACGAGATCCACTAATCATGTTGGCTTCACGGGTTCAAACGGACCCGAAAACTTAGTGGGAGTGAGATCCTCATCACACTGGGCGATGCTACGAGAGTGGCAGCTGAAGCATTGGGAGAAGTACACCTATCTTTTGAAGATAAAGTTTTTTTTTGAGATTATCTTTATGTTCCCAGTTTTAGAAAGAATTCACTTTCAGTTTCTAAAATTCGATTAAAGGACACTAAGTTTCTTCTAATAAGAATGACATCATTTCTTGAAATGATGAGTGTATCTGTTACGGGACATTGATGGAAAATCTCTATACAATTAATCGTGCACACCACTCACTTAAATGCATCCTATAACACATCAACTATTTTAAAAAAGAAAAACGTGAGCGAAACACTTCTTTGACATCTAAGATTAGGTCATATAAATCGAAAAAAGAGGATCCAAAGGTTGGTAAAAGGCGGTTGTTTTGGAGTTTCTCCAAGTTAAACCAATTCCAACCTGCGAATCATGTTTGGAGGGTAAAATGACCAAGAGGGCATTTGGAGCCAAGGGGAATAGGGCCAAAGAAGTGTTAAGAGATCATTCACGCGGATGTATGTGGTCCAATGTCAACCAAAGCAAGAGGAGGTTATGAGTATTTTGTCACTTTTATTGATGATTACTCAAGAATGCGGTTACATTTTCCTTATGAAGCATAAATCAAGAGACCTTTGAGAAATTCAAAGAATTTAAGGTTCAAGCAGAGAATCATAGGGAAAAACGTATCAAGTCTCTACGATCTGATCGTGGAGGCGAATACCTCAGCAATGAGTTTTTGAACTACTTATCTGATGAAGGGATTGCATCCCACCATCGCACCCGGAACCCTCAACAAAAAACAGATTTGCAGAGCGAAGAAAAGCAGAACTCTTTTGGAAATGGTTAGATCTATGATGAGTTATCGCGGATCTTCCCAAGTCGATTACGGGGGGTCATGCCTTTGAAACAACAAACTTACATTCGAACTTGGTGCCATCCAAATCGGTTCCCAAAACTCCCAAAGAATTGTGGACCCAGCAAGCCTAATATCATTACACATGAGATTTTGGGGGTGTCTGGCCTACGTGTTGGACAAAGGAAGCCGGTAAATTGGATCCTCGATCAGAATTAAGGTTGTTTGTAGGATACCCCGAGGGAACAAAAGGGTGTATGTTCTATGGTCCCGAAGATCAAAAGGTGGTCATAAGCACCCACTTTAGATTTTTGGAAGAAGACTATATGAACGAAAGAAAACCCAGAAGTGAGATTACCTTAAATGAGCTAAGAGGGCAAACCTCAATGCCAACTGTACTAAATGGTATACCAAACGACACGTTTTCTGGCAACCGAGCCTCGTCAGTGGGAGGGTTGTAAGACTGACTGAGAGATTCATGGGAATAGGAGAGTCCTCGGACTTGATTCGGACAAGGCAATTAGACCCATGGACATATGACGAGGCACTCCAAGACAAGGATGCAGATTCTTGGCAAATAGCAATGAAAGCCGAAATGGGTTCTATGTTTCATAACAGAGTGTGGGAGCTAGTCGAACCACTTAATGGAGTCAAACCCATTGGATGCAAGTGGGTATATAAGAGAAAAAGAGGACCGGACGGGAGGGTGGAAACCTTCAAAGCAAAAGACTAGTGGCGAAAGGTTATACTCGTAAAGAAAGAAGGGATCGATTATGAGGAAACTTTTTTCGTCCGTAGCCATGCTTAAGTCTATCCGTATTCTCTTATCGATTCTTTGCCGCGATCTCGACTTTGAAATCGGCAAATGGATGTCAAGGCGGCTTTCCTTAACGGAAGTCTTGATGAAGAGATCTATATGCAACAACCCCAAGGCTTCATTGAAAAAGGCCAAGAACACCTAGTTTGTAAGCTCATGAAGTCCATTTACGGACTCAAACAGGCATCCAGAGCTTGGAACCAATGTTTTGATCATGTTATAAAGTCTTATGGGTTCGATCAAAACGAGTTTGAAAGTTGTGTGTATAAAAATGCGGTGCCGAAGCTGCATTGGTATTCTTAGTACTCTACGTAGATGACATTTCGATCGCCGGGAGCGATGTAAAGGTGTTATCGGGCGTAAGGGCATGGCTTTCAAAAGCAGGTTTGATATGAAAGACTTAGGGGAAGCCGGACACATCCTTGGGATCAAGATCGCAAGAAAAGGATGATCGGCTTATCATGAAGCTTCATACATGATTAACTTTGTCTTGAAAACGCTCAAAGATGCAAGATTCCAAGAAAGGCTTAGTACCTTTCAGACATGGAATCCATCTATCCAAGAAAATGTCCCCTAAGATGGAAAAGGAGATAGATGACATGAAAGGCATTCCTTATGCTTCGGCTGTTGGAAGCCTTATGTATGCAATGCTGTGTACGAGACCGGATATCTGTTTTGCCGTAGGCATGGTGGCAAGATATCAAAGTAACCAGGGGAAAGAGCATTGGACGACAGTTAAAAACATTCTGAAGTATCTGAAAAGAACTCGGGATAGAATGTTGGTTTATCAGTCAGATAGTCCAATCCCCATCGGCTACACGGACTCGGATTTCCAACCAGACTTAGATTCCAGAAACTATCTGCCTCAGTTAGTGTGTTTCCATTTGGGAAGTGTAGCCATCAAATGGACGAGTGTGAAGCAGAAATGCATCACTGACTCAACCATGGAAGTCGGGTAAGTAAACAACGTGAAGCGATAAAAAAGAACCGATTTGGCTCTAGACTTTCTTAGTGGACTTGGATGGAGTTCCGAATTTGTCTAGCAATATTTACTAGGGGCAGTTGCAAATTCTAGGGAACCAAGAGTCCACGAGTCAAACAAGCACACTGAAGGAAAGACATCTTATACGAGAAATCGTTAAGAGAGGAGATATAGAGGTGGCATAGATCACGTCGAAAGATAACCTAGCAGATCCATTCACAAAGAGTCTGCCTATGAATACATTCGAGAGACATGTGGAAGGAATGGGTGTCAAGACCGTTGCCAATCTGCTTTGAGTATAAGTGGGAGAAATTATTAGGTTCGTGTAGGTGACATTAGATGTCACAGACTACACGAGACATGTTGTAGTATACTTAAAAGCAGACTTTGAGTATAAGTGGGAGATTGTTGGGATTATACTAGAAAGTATGCTTTTTACTTTTGTATAATCAAAACTGAATTTCGAACTTATTTACTGAAATAAATTGTTTATCACTAATGCTTTAAATATTATCGAATGTTACATATATTTACTGCATAATTGTTCAATAAGTCGTACGTGTTACATTGTAGTTAATTTAGTGATACCAGATCACAGAAGATTAAATTAACAGTCCCTTGTAACTAAAAGTATGCCATTCACGACCTAGATGGAAATGAACAACCCATCGTGAAAGGTTGAAGTGTAAGGCTCAGATTGGTTTGTCTTGACCAAGAGATTACACTAGTGCATGACTGATGTATTGAATATGACCTATAGGAGGACAAATTCTTCAGAACTGAACAAGGAAGAATTAGACCTCAGTGGTTCGTTATTTCTTAATCTTCGTCCCTTAAATAGGACATGGGATTGGTAACTATTGCTTTGACTTATCATGGGTAGAGAATCAACGAGATTCAATACTTTTTATCTTGGGCAATATTATTAGTCACATGTGATTGCTAAGATTTAATACGAAGAATAGTGTGCAAGTACGCTTGTCTGATTTGCCCCCTTGGGAGGTTCATAAGCTTTATCATACCAAATCTTGCAAGTGGAATTAGTTTCCGGTATGGATAATAATGTTGAACCGTTCCTTGACCAAGGATAAAAGATATTAATTAATGGAAAGCTATTTCAGTGGCTTGAATTAATTAATGGGCTAGATAATTTTAAACACGGGAAATAATAACCGGGAGCCATATTGACTGTAATATGGGTTAAGATGGATAGTGCAATATTAATTATGTAGTGGGATTAATTAATATTTATGTTCTTGAATAATATTGTGGCTCAATATTAGATATTCAAGGTCCATTAGAATGTCCAATCTTAATTCTCCTAAAGGCCTCCTAAGTAGCCCAACATATAGTCCAATAACTGAAAAAGGTGATTAAAATAAAATAAATATTGTTGCTTATTTTTCCAATTAATTTAGAAAATTTTGGATAAGTTGGGAGAAAGATTTTCTTTGAATTTTGTTATGGAATGAAGATATGTATTCTTGGAATACAAGATTATCTCATTAAATTAAAAAAATCTCCCACTTGGTTATTCATAATAGGATTTTCGAAAATTTGGAAATATAGTGGGCAAGAAAGATTTTTTTGATTTTCTTGAAAAGATATTATGGAAGATATGTATTTCTTGAAATACAAGAATATCTCATAAATTCAAGAAGATCCAAATCTTGGAATCTTGCACACCCTATATTTCGAAAATATCCATAGCAATAGAGAAGGTGGGATTTTGTGAAATATTATAATTATGAGAAAAAGAATATAGGAGATATATTCAAGATTTCTTGGAGATCAAGAAAAGATTTTCCCACATTATTTTAACCTAAATTTCGACCACCTCATGCTCTATAAATAGGGGATGATTCTTTCATTCCCAAATACAATTCCATGTGCTGGAAAAATTAGTAAATTCACAAAGGTGGTGCAACATAATTTATTTTCCTTTTGTTAAATTGTTCACAAGTGTCCTTCCACCGGATAGTCGAACAAGGGCTAAGGGAATACTTGGGAAGTTCTTTCGGTTAGTCTAATCAGCCACACCATTGCCATCCCAAGAGGTACGTTCACGTAAACTCGTAGAATTCCGCATGCGTAGGTTTTACGTGAATAATTATATGCATGATATGTTGTTGAATTATTATTTGAATTAATATAGGATTAATTCATGCTAGTAATAATTATAAGAATTAAATTTGTATTTAAATATTCACCCCGAATAGATCTGTGCAACTTATTCCCCAACATAAACCCCAAAAAAAAAAACATGGATTTCACTCCCCAACAAAATACTCTTCAAACTTGCAACAAAAATAACCAATTTAATTCTTATAATTATTACTAGCATGAATTAATCCTATGTTGTCATGGTGCTGTTGCCGGCGCAAGGCCACCTCAACCAGCTCCTCCACCTCTCCCGCCGCATCGCCGCCCACAACCTCCCTGTCCACTACGTCGGCGCCGCCGTACACCTCCGCCAGGCCAAGCTCCGCCTCCACGGCTGGGACCCCACCTCCACCACCAATTTATACTTCCAAGAATTCCCAACCATTTCTTTCGAAAACCCTCGACCCGACCCGCATGCACCCCATAAATTTCCTTCCCAAATTGTCCCTTCACTCCTCGCCTCCACGAACCTCCGAAAGCCCGTCTATGATTATATAGTCGGGCTTTCGCGGGTTTTTAGGAGAGTGATAGTGATTTACGACTTTTTAATGGCGTACGTCGTGCAAGACTTTGGTTGCGCGCAAAATGTCGAGTGCTATATTTTTCGGAGTATTTCGTGTGTTTCCGTGTGTGCGTGGGAATTTAAGTCTTGGACGGTTTTACCCTCGGAGGTTGAATTATTTTTGAAGAAAATTCCATCAGTTAGCGGTTATTATTCGGAGAAATTCTCCGAATTTCTTAAATTGCAGTATAATGCGAAAAATGTTTAGTGTGGAGATGTCTTCAATTCGAATTTGGAAATTGAAGGGTTGTTTCTTGATTTATTATCAAAATTTAGAGAGAAAAAAATATGGGCTATAGGTCCGTTTAGTCCTATTACAACAAAACTACCAAAAAGTGATCACAAGTGCTTAGATTGGCTACACAAGCAAGAGCCAAACTCGGTGATCTATATTTCATTTGGCACAACATGTTCATTTTTCGACGATCAAATCAAGAAAATCGCAATCGGGCTCGAAAGAAGCGACCAAAAGTTCGTGTGGGTACTTAGGGACGCGGATAAAGGCGACATTTTTGCGGGTGATGTGAGAGAAACACGACTTCCGGTCGGGTTTGAAGAGAGAGTGAGTGAGAGGGGCATAATTGTAAAAGACTGGGCGCCGCAACTGCAAATACTGGGGCATGGCTCTATAGGCGGTTTCATGAGCCATTGTGGTTGGAATTCGTGCGTAGAGAGTATCTCGATGGGGGTGCTGATTGCGGCGTGGCCAATGCATTCGGACCAGCCAGTGAACGCGGTCCTGTTGACACATGTCTTAAATGTTGGGGTTCAGGTGAAGAGTTGGAGTCGATGTGAAGAGGAATTAGTCAACTCGAGTAGGGTTGAAAGTGTTGTTAGAGAATTGATGAGTTCGGAAAAAGGGGACGAGATGAGGAGAAGGGCGAGCGAGTTGGGGAAAAATGTGAGGGCGTCAATGGTCAAAGGCGGAGCTACTTGTAAGGAGTTCGATTCGTTTATTTCTCATATTACGAGATGAGTATTTGTAAATGAATCGAGTCGAGTCGAATTATTCAAATGTGTTGCACACTTATCTTTGACTTAATCTTGTGACGGTCAACTGAAAGAGTTCAACACTTGTTTCGAGTCAATTCTTGTTTCTCATGACGTATAGATAAGCAGTCTGAAAATGAAGAATAGTTTTTCAATTCCAATCTTGATACGAAATATTAATATAAGCAAGAATTAGAAAAGTCATTCTTGAAACTGCATCTTCAATTAATGTTATGATCTAGATTGGTAAAAGAAAATATACCATGATTTGTAAACATAATTGGACTGGACTTTAAGAATGTAGTTACAGGCCAGGTTGCTTTCTTTTATGCATATATCATGTAAATATTCATTTTGAGCTAAGTCTTGTATGCATCCAAATGCGCTGTGCACTCATAATACATTTTAAAATCGTTTAACTTGTTATGCAGAAAGATGCAATTTGTTTAGACTGAAACATACAACTATTTTTCCATATTAATAGTTGTACGTTTCAGTGTAAACAAGTTGTATATTTTAATATAATAAATTACACGATTTAAAAATGCATTATGAGGTGCACCAGGATGCACACGAAATCCATCCTCCATTTTGTGATGTTTAAATTAAAAATTTGAGTTAAAAGTTAGAGATTTGTTATATGTCGTTGGATGGGCATAGGAGTCATTTTCATTGAGCTGTACTCCAAAATCTCTATCCGTGGACGGGGCTCTCTAGATTCAAGCAAGGCGGCGATCAAATCATTTTTATAAAATATTTTAACCTTAATCCCATCAATTAAACTCATTAATTTAACAAGCATGGATGTTAAAAAAGACTAAATTAAATTCAAATTTGATCATAAAAACCTTTAATTTATATAATCAAATTAATGAGTCCTAAATCTCAAATCTATTATAAAATTAGTAACATTTTGGTGCACCAGTTACATCGTATAATTACTGTCAATTAATATTATTCAACAAAAACAATTCATGTTGTTCAATGAAAACAATCTATAGTGCTAGCTAATAAATTTTACAACTAATACATTTTAGTGTAAGAACTATTACCATTTAAATATGCAATTGAATCACACGTTACGGTGCAACTGATGCATAAAAATATTCGCTCCGATAAAGAGTTTATAAAATATTCATATAATCATTTTCATATAATTGAACAGAATCAAATGCACATGACTTGATCAAAATTCATTATCAATCCAAAATGGAACAGCACATTTCTTCTAAATATGACATTATATATATTGTATTCTTGTGAACCCCAAATTCTCCCATCTCTAGAACTCCGGTCAAAGTTTCTCATTAATAAAAAACAGTACTATAATGATGCAAATAGTATAACCACTGGACTTTTCACAAATTTCCAGCACTACAAGTCATACACCAGTAATTAAACTAGAAAAATAGGAGGTTGTCATTTTCTTACACACATTCAATCTACTCATAAATTTCTTTGAATTATCAAAGTCTCATTCTTTCCAGTCTCCCACTATACAAATATATATAGTGGAAAAGATGATTCCATGCCATCCATCAATACAATAACAAGATACTCTCTTCATACAATATTAAATAATAACAATAGTATATATATACATATATGGATCAAAAAACTCCGGTGGCCGTAGTGATGGTGCCGCTTCCAGCACAGGGCCATCTCAACCAGCTCCTCCACCTCTCCCGCCTCGTCTCCGCCCGCAACCTCCCTGTCCACTTCGTCGGCTCCACCACCCACATCCGCCAAGCTAAACTCCGCGTCCACGGTTGGGACCCCACATCCTCCACCACGTTCAACTTCCACGAATTTTCGATTCCTTCTTTTAACAACCCTCTTCCTGACCCCAACGCGGCCACCAAGTTCCCGTCTCAGATCATCCCATCCATGAGCGCGTCGACTCATCTCCGCAAGCCTGTGCATGACCTTGTAAATGAAATTTCAGCCACAGTTGGGAGAGTAGTGGTTATATATGACTCCATGATGGCTTATGTTGTTCAAGATGTGTGTGATATTTCGAACGTTGAGATTTACTGTTTCCAGAGCATATCAGCCTTCTCTCTGTACTCGTTTTACTGGGAAGTTTTTGGAAAGCCATGCTTACCGGAAGAAGCAGCTATTGTTGAACATGTTCCATCGGCGGAAGGGTGCTTTTCGCCAGAGTTTGCAGATCTTACGAAGGTACAAGTTGATGCTCAAAAGCCTGTATCTGGGGATCTTTTCAATACGTCCCGTGTGATTGAGGGTTTGTACGTTGATCTTCTTGCGAAAGGGAAGATCACTGGCACGGAGAAGAATTGGGCAATAGGGCCATTCAATCCAGTTACCGCGCTTTCAGAAAAGCGTGGTGCCTGCATTGATTGGCTCGACAAACAGGGTCCGAACTCGGTGATATTCCTCTCGTTTGGGTCCACGTCTTCTCTATCGGATGAACAGTTCTACGAGCTAGCTCACGGTCTAGAGAGAAGCGAGCAAAAGTTTGTGTGGGTAGTGAGGGACGCGGATAAAGGAGACGTGTTCGAAGGAGGTGTGAGAAGGCCTCCATTGCCAAAAGGGTTTGAAGAGAGGGTGGAAGGGAGAGGGCTCATTCTGAGAGATTGGGCCCCACAGTTGGAGATTTTGTCTCATTCGTCGGTTGGTGGTTTCGTGACTCACTGTGGATGGAATTCGTGCATGGAGAGTATAAGTATGGGAGTTCCTATTGTGGCTTGGCCGATGCATTCGGATCAACCTAGGAACGCGGTCCTTATGACGAAGGTGCTGAGGATTGGTATCGAGATCAAGGGTTGGGATCGTCGTGAAGAAGTTGTGACGTCTGAGATTGTAGAGAAAGGTGTGAGAAGATTGATGGCATCAGAAGAGGGAGATGAGATGAGGAAGAAAGCAGCTGAGTTAGGGCAAGCTGTGAAGACAAACAAGGAGATGGAATCCTTCATTGCACACATCACCAGATAATGAGTTTTAAGATTCTTCTATGTTTCATCGTGTTTCATCTTTAATGCACGTCATCCGCTAATAGGTGATGTCATCACATCTGATATATGTGGCTTGACGTGTATTAAAAGCTTTGGGACAGAGTGGAATAGGAAAAAAATATTATGTCCTAGCTAGATAACATTCTCTCTTTTATAATTTCAATCTTGTTTTCTTCAAATAAGACTATGAAGGGAACTAAAGGGCTACATTTCTGGTTTTAACTGTCAACTGGTTTCAGCATTAGGCCTGCTAAGTTGAAAATTATGCAGCTTAATTCTCACTTATTAATTAGTAAAGCTTCATTGCTCACACTACAAGGACCTAAAATCTACAACAGGATAATTGAATTCCTATATTGCAAATAGTCTTTTGATGTTTTAATCTCAGTACTTTCTATACGTATATCTACATGATTGTGTAATGTTAGGCTGTAAGATAAATTCTAAGTCAAATGCATCTAACTCATTAATTTTGTTTGAATTTTTCTTTTGAACTAAATATTGATAAATTTATATCCATGCCATATATCATGTGTGTATATATGTCGACAACAAATGCATATATAGAATCAATTCCTGACCATATGGGCAAAAAACAAAAAGGTGCACATAAAAAATTTCCTCGTATCTTAGAATAGAAAAACTAATGGATGAAAGGATTCTTGAGGATCTAATAAAAAAGCAAGTGTTTTTAAATACTTTTTTTTTTTATCGGACAAAGTTAGTTGTTAGCAGTTAGTACACCAAACACCCAAATACTCCACAAAATCACCAATCCACCTTATAACTCCAATAACTCCAAATTCGTTCCCAAAGGGAATCGAACCTGGGTCTCCCTCTCAAATGAGGAGCACAGTGGCAAAATATGCTAAGCCACCAGTGTTTTTAAATACCTTATCTATTGGTTATTTTCTTCTGTGTTGGATTCTCCATTATTAGTAACAATTATTTCTAATTTGTCATACAAGAATTCAACTGTAATATTATGCAGCTTTGCAGTAAGGAACTCAACAATACTAAAACAATAAAAATAAAACAAAGGCTGATAAGGGAACTATGAAGAAAATAAATAGAAGCAATTATATATTCTCTTTCATCTCGTGTTTCATTACAAGTGTACTATATGTGCAAACTATAATGCAGACTAAGTTGATAAGAATATGGAAATCGACTATGGAGAAAACTGAATTGGAGATATGGTATCCAGAGCTTAGGTTACTATACACTGATTGCAATTTACTAACCAATATAATTGTCAAATACATTGAATTGAGCTCCAAGTTTGGGGATATTTCTAACCAAAAAACGTTAGTTACATAAATAAGTACACAAAGTATATCATCAAGAACATAAACATTTCATCACTAGTCACAAAGAAGTTTAGAGATAAAAATACACACATGGTGTATCTTGGTCATAGATTATGGCTTCCAGTTAATAATCAAGTTAAAATACCTTGTTCATACCTAACATTAGGGAAAAACTATCAGTTACCTCGTAAGATTAGGTTTTTGTCAGCAATGTTATATCAAGGGCTGCAGAGATGCTTGAGGTCATCTTCTTGAGCATACCAATTCGGTATTATCTTTGGAAGGTGGGGGTATAGATCTTTGTACGAATTTCTAATCGTACCTTATGCAACTCCCGTTGCACTTGATACATCTGAAAAATCATCAATACATTTAAACTGAAGTTAAATATATGAAAGAAACAATCAAAACATGCAGAGAGAATCGTCCTGGTAATTATTAGCAAGGGAAGTCACCTTTGAGGGGCTTTTTATAGTCTGAGAGCTATGTAAATAACTGCTGCTGCAATGGAAATAGGACTTCTCCTGAAATGAAAATTATGAAAATTAATGTACTCAAGCAAGAAAAGAGTTAAGATGACAGATATACCTAATGTCAAATTGTTCGGCCTTCCCGACAGCTTCTTGAGCAGCTTTAACTTTCTGATTTGCCATTCCAAGTTTCGAACAAAAGCGTCTCTGAAAGAATAATGTTGTGTTTAAAGAACAGAATAATTATCATTACAATCATTGAGATAATTAAACATCAGCTAATTTCTTGCCTTTCCCTCCATAGGAGAGGTTAAGGTTAGAAGGGTTGCCTCGTTATAAACTTACCATGAAATCACCCGCATATGGCAACATCATTTCATCTCACTGTAGACCGGAATTGTAACCACCACAAGAGGGGACCACCCAAAACTGCAACTTGAAACCACAACCCCACAAGAGGGGGACCACTACCCCACAAGAGGGAATAATTTTTCCCCCTCTGTGTCTAAAAACCCGAAGTCGCCCTCATAAAGAGTTTATAAAATATTCATATAATCATTTTCATATAATTGAACAGAATCAAATGCACATGACTGATCAAAATTCATGATCAATCCAAAATAGAATAGCACATTTCTTCTAAATATGACATTATATATCTTGTATTCTTGTGAACCACAAATTCTCCCATCTCTAGAACTCCGGCCAAATTTTCTCATTAATAAAAAACAGTACTAAAATGATGCAAATAGTTTAACCACTGGACTTTTCACAAATTTCCAGCACCATAAGTCATACACCAGTAATTAAACTAGAAAACTAGGAGGTTGTCATTTTCTTACACACATTCAATCTACTCATAAATTTCTTTGAAAATTATCTCTGTCTCATTCTTTCCAGTCTCCCACTATACAAATATATATAGTGGAAAAGATGATTCCATGCCATCCATCAATACAATAACAAGATACTCTCTTCATACTGTATTAAATAATAACAATAGTATATATACGGATCAAAAAACTCCAGTGGCTGTAGTGATGGTGCCGCTTCCAGCACAAGGCCATCTCAACCAGCTCCTCCACCTCTCCCGCCTCGTCTCGGCCCACAACCTCCCTGTCCACTTCATCGGCTCCACCACCCACATCCGCCAAGCTAAACTCCGCGTCCACGGTTGGGACCCCATATCCTCCACCACCTTCAACTTCCACGAATTTTCAACTCCTTCTTTTGACAACCCTCCTCCTGACCCCAATGCGGCCACCAAGTTCCCGTCTCAGATCATCCCATCCATACGCGCGTCGAGTCATCTCCGCCAGCCTGTTCATGACCTTGTCAATGAAATTTCAGCCACAGTTGGGAGAGTAGTGGTTATTTATGACTCCATGATGGCTTATGATGTGCAGGATGTGTGTGATATTTCCAACACTGAGATTTACTGTTTCCAGAGCATATCAGCCTTCTCTCTGTACTCGTTCTACTGGGAAGTTTTTGGAAACCCATGCTTACCGGAAGAGGCAGCTATTATTGAACACGTTCCATCGGCGAAAGGGTGCTTTTCGCCCGAATTTGAAGATCTTTCGAAGCTGCATGTTGATGCTCGAAAGCCTATATCCGGAGATCTTTTCAATACGTCTCGTGTGATTTAGGGATTGTACGTTGATCTACTTGCGAAAGGGAAGATCACTGGCGCGGAGAAGAATTGGGCCATAGGGCCATTCAATCCAGTTACCGCGCTTTTAGAAAAGCGTGGCGCCTGCATTGATTGGCTCGACAAACAGGGTCCAAACTCGGTGATATTCGTGTCGTTTGGGTCCACGTCTTCTCTATCGGATGAACAGTTCTACGAGCTAGCTCACGGTCTAGAGAGAAGCGAGCAAAAGTTTGTGTGGGTAGTGAGGGACGCGGATAAAGGAGACGTGTTCGAAGGAGGAGTGAGAAGGCCTCCATTGCCAAAAGGGTTTGAAGAGAGGGTGGAAGGGAGAGGGCTCATTCTGAGAGATTGGGCCCCACAGTTGGAGATTTTGTCTCATTCGTCGGTTGGTGGTTTCGTGACTCATTGTGGATGGAATTCGTGCATGGAGAGTATAAGTATGGGAGTTCCTATTGTGGCTTGGCCGATGCATTCGGATCAACCTAGGAACGCGGTCCTTATGACGAAGGTGCTGAGGATTGGTATCGATATCAAGGGTTTGGATCGTCGCGAAGAAGTTGTGTCATCGGAGATTGTAGAGAAAGGTGTGAGAAGATTGATGGCATCAGAAGAGGGAGATGTGATGAGGAAGAAAGCAGCTGAGTTAGGGCAAGCTGTGAAGACAAACAAGGAGATGGAATCCTTCATTGCACACATCACCAGATAAAGAGTTTAAGATTCTTCTATGTTTCATCTCGTGTTTCATTGCCTTTAATGCACGTCATTTGCTAATAGGTGATGTCATCTAATCTATCCCGGCAGCGTGTATTAAAAACTTTTGGTACATAGTGGAGCGTAGAAAAAAAATATTATGTCTAAATTAGATAACATTATCACTTTTAAAATTTCAATCTTGTTTTCTTCAAATACGACTATGAAAGTTAATAAAAACATGAATGTAACTATTTCATGCTATGAAGGGAAATAAAGAGCTACATTTCTGGTTTTAACTGTTAACTCGTTTCAGCATTAGCCCTGCTAAGTCGAAAATTATCTTGACTTAATTCTCACTTATTAATTAGTATACTTCATTGCTCACTCTCTAGAAGGACCTAAAAAGCTACTGATATGATAATTGAATTCCTCTATTACAAATAGTCTTTGATGTTTTAATCTCGATTACTTTCTATACGTACACCTACATGATTGTGTAATGTTAGGCTGTAAGACAAATTCAAGTCAAATGCATCTAACTCATTAATTTTGTTTGAATTTTTCTTTTGAACTAAATATTGATAAAGTTAGATCCATGACATATATCATGTGTATATATAGAGGAATTCATATATAGAATCAATTCCTGACAATATGGGTAAAAAACAAAAGGTGCACATAAAAAATTTCCTCGTGTCTTAAATAGAAAAACTTGAAGATCAATGGATGAAAGGATTCTTGAGGATCTAATAAAAAAGCAAGTGTTTTTAAATTCCTTATCTATTGGTTATTTTCTTCTGTGTTGGATTCTCCATTATTAGTAACAATTATTTATAATTTGTCATACAAGAATTCAACTGTAATATTATTCAAATTAAATTAAATTCAACTGTAATATTATTAGTAACAACTGTAAAAAGACTATATTAAATTCAAATTTGATCATAAAAACCTTTAATTTATATAATCAAATTAATGAGTCCTAAATCTAAA
This sequence comes from Stenogyne calaminthoides, assembly GCA_037126765.1. Classification (NCBI taxonomy): domain Eukaryota; kingdom Viridiplantae; phylum Streptophyta; class Magnoliopsida; order Lamiales; family Lamiaceae; genus Stenogyne; species Stenogyne calaminthoides. Next base: position 33,570,945 of record JBBCBC010000025.1, on the reverse strand, counting down.
ATCTATTATAAAATTAGCAACATTTGGGGTGCACCTGTTACATCGTATAATTAGTGTCAATTAATATTATTCAACAAAAACAATTCATGTTGTTCAATAAAAACAATCTATAGTACTAGCTAATAAATTTTACAACTAATACATTTTAGTGTAAGAACTATTACCATTTAAATATGCAATTGAATCACACGTCACGGTGCAACTGATGCATAAAAATATTCGCTCTCATAAAGAGTTTATAAAATATTCATATAATTGAACAGAATCAAATGCACATGACTTGATCAAAATTCATTATCAATCCAAAATGGAACAGCACATTTCTTCTAAATATGACATTATATATATTGTATTCTTGTGAACCTCAAATTCTCCCATCTCTAGAACTCCGGTCAAAGTTTCTCATTAATAAAAAACAGTACTATAATGATGCAAATAGTATAACCACCGGACTTTTCACAAATTTCCAGCACTACAAGTCATACACCAGTAATTAAACTAGAAAAATAGGAGGTTGTCATTTTCTTACACACATTCAATCTACTCATAAATTTCTTTGAATTATCAAAGTCTCATTTTTTCCAGTCTCCCACTATACAAATATATATAGTGGAAAAGATGATTCCATGCCATCCATCAATACAATAACAAGATACTCTCTTCATACAATATTAAATAATAACAATAGTATATATATACATATATGGATCAAAAAACTCCGGTGGCCGTAGTGATGGTGCCGCTTCCAGCACAGGGCCATCTCAACCAACTCCTCCACCTCTCCCGCCTCGTCTCCGCCCGCAACCTCCCTGTCCACTTCGTCGGCTCCACCACCCACATCCGCCAAGCTAAACTCCGCGTCCACGGTTGGGACCCCACATCCTCCACCACGTTCAACTTCCACGAATTTTCGACTCCTTCTTTTAACAACCCTCTTCCTGACCCCAACGCGGCCACCAAGTTCCCGTCTCAGATGATCCCATCCATGAGCGCGACGACTCATCTCCGCAAGCCTGTGCATGACCTTGTAAATGAAATTTCAGCCACAGTTGGGAGAGTAGTGGTTATATATGACTCCATGATGGCTTATGTTGTTCAAGATGTGTGTGATATTTCGAACGTTGAGATTTACTGTTTCCAGAGCATATCAGCCTTCTCTCTGTACTCGTTTTACTGGGAAGATTTTGGAAAGCCATGCTTACCGGAAGAAGCAGCTATTGTTGAACATGTTCCATCGGCGGAAGGGTGCTTTTCGCCAGAGTTTGAAGATCTTGCGAAGGTACAAGTTGATGCTCAAAAGCCTGTATCTGGGAATCTTTTCAATACGTCCCGTGTGATTGAGGGTTTGTACGTTGATCTTCTTGCGAAAGGGAAGATCACTGGCACGGAGAAGAATTGGGCCATAGGGCCATTCAATCCAGTTACTGCGCTTTCAGAAAAGCGTGGTGCCTGCATTGATTGGCTCGACAAACATGGTCCGAACTCGGTGATATTCGTCTCGTTTGGGTCCACGTCTTCTCTATCGGATGAACAGTTCTACGAGCTAGCTCACGGTCTAGAGAGAAGCGAGCAAAAGTTTGTGTGGGTAGTGAGGGACGCGGATAAAGGAGACGTGTTCGAAGGAGGAGTGAGAAGGCCTCCATTGCCAAAAGGGTTTGAAGAGAGGGTGGAAGGGAGAGGGCTCATTCTGAGAGATTGGGCCCCACAGTTGGAGATTTTGTCTCATTCGTCGGTTGGTGGTTTTGTGACTCATTGTGGATGGAATTCGTGCATGGAGAGTATAAGTATGGGAGTTCCTATTGTGGCTTGGCCGATGCATTCGGATCAACCTATGAACGCGGTCCTTATGACGAAGGTGCTGAGGATTGGTATCGAGATCAAGGGTTGGGATCGTCGCGAAGAAGTTGTGTCATCGGAGATTGTAGAGAAAGGTGTGAGAAGATTGATGGCATCAGAAGAGGGAGATGTGATGAGGAAGAAAGCAGCTGAGTTAGGGCAAGCTGTGAAGACAAACAAGGAGATGGAATCCTTCATTGCACACATCACCAGATAAAGAGTTTAAGATTCTTCTATATTTCATCTCGTGTTTTTCATTGCCTTTAATGCACGTCATTTGCTAATAGGTGATGTCATCTAATCTATCCTGGCTTGACGTGTATTAAAAACTTTGGTACATAGTGGAACAGAAAAAAATATTATGTCCTAGCTAGATAACATTATCACTTTTAAAATTTCAATCTTGTTTTCTTCAAATACGACTATGAAAGTTAATAAAAACATGAATGTAACTATTTCATGCTATGAAGGGAAATAAAGAGCTACATTTCTGGTTTTAAGCTGTTAACTCGTTTCAAACATTAGCCCCGCTAAGTCGAAAATTATCTTGACTTAATTCTCACTTATTAATTAGTATACTTCATTGCTCACTCTAGAAGGACCAAAAAGCTACAGTATGATAATTGAATTCCTCTATTACAAATAGTCTTTAATGTTTTAATCTCAAGATTTTCTATCGCGTACACCTACATGATTGTGTAATGTTAGAAAACGTAAAGACAAATTCAAGTCAAATGCATCTAACTCATTAATTTTGTTTGAATTTTTCTTTTGAACTAAATATTGATAAAGTTAGATCCATGACATATATCATGTGTATATATAGAGGAATTCATATATAGAATCAATTCCTGACAATATGGGTAAAAAACAAAAGGTGCACATAAAAAATTTCCTCGTGTCTTAAATAGAAAAACTTGAAGATCAATGGATGAAAGGATTCTTGAGGATCTAATAAAAAAGCAAGTGTTTTTAAATTCCTATCTATTGGTTATTTTCTTCTGTGTTGGATTCTCCATTATTAGTAACAATTATTTATAATTTGTCATACAAGAATTCAACTGTAATATTATTCAAATTAAATTAAATTCAACTGTAATATTATTAGTAACAACTGTAAAAAGACTAAATTAAATTCAAATTTGATCATAAAAACCTTTAATTTATATAATCAAATTAATGAGTCCTAAATCTAAAATCTATTATAAAATTAGCAACATTTGGGGTGCACCTGTTACATCGTATAATTAGTGTCAATTAATATTATTCAACAAAAACAATTCATGTTGTTCAATAAAAACAATCTATAGTACTAGCTAATAAATTTTACAACTAATACATTTTAGTGTAAGAACTATTACCATTTAAATATGCAATTGAATCACACGTCACGGTGCATTTCGATGCATAAAAATATTCGCTCTCATAAAGAGTTTATAAAATATTCATATAATTGAACAGAATCAAATGCACATGACTTGATCAAAATTCATTATCAATCCAAAATGGAACAGCACATTTCTTCTAAATATGACATTATATATATTGTATTCTTGTGAACCTCAAATTCTCCCATCTCTAGAACTCCGGTCAAAGTTTCTCATTAATAAAAAACAGTACTATAATGATGCAAATAGTATAACCACCGGACTTTTCACAAATTTCCAGCACTACAAGTCATACACCAGTAATTAAACTAGAAAAATAGGAGGTTGTCATTTTCTTACACACATTCAATCTACTCATAAATTTCTTTGAATTATCAAAGTCTCATTTTTTCCAGTCTCCCACTATACAAATATATATAGTGGAAAAGATGATTCCATGCCATCCATCAATACAATAACAAGATACTCTCTTCATACAATATTAAATAATAACAATAGTATATATATACATATATGGATCAAAAAACTCCGGTGGCCGTAGTGATGGTGCCGCTTCCAGCACAGGGCCATCTCAACCAACTCCTCCACCTCTCCCGCCTCGTCTCCGCCCGCAACCTCCCTGTCCACTTCGTCGGCTCCACCACCCACATCCGCCAAGCTAAACTCCGCGTCCACGGTTGGGACCCCACATCCTCCACCACGTTCAACTTCCACGAATTTTCGACTCCTTCTTTTAACAACCCTCTTCCTGACCCCAACGCGGCCACCAAGTTCCCGTCTCAGATGATCCCATCCATGAGCGCGACGACTCATCTCCGCAAGCCTGTGCATGACCTTGTAAATGAAATTTCAGCCACAGTTGGGGGAGAGTAGTGGTTATATATGACTCCATGATGGCTTATGTTGTTCAAGATGTGTGTGATATTTCGAACGTTGAGATTTACTGTTTCCAGAGCATATCAGCCTTCTCTCTGTACTCGTTTTACTGGGAAGATTTTTGGAAAGCCATGCTTACCGGAAGAAGCAGCTATTGTTGAACATGTTCCATCGGCGGAAGGGTGCTTTTTCGCCAGAGTTTGAAGATCTTGCGAAGGTACAAGTTGATGCTCAAAAGCCTGTATCTGGGAATCTTTTCAATACGTCCCGTGTGATTGAGGGTTTGTACGTTGATCTTCTTGCGAAAGGGAAGATCACTGGCACGGAGAAGAATTGGGCCATAGGGCCATTCAATCCAGTTACTGCGCTTTCAGAAAAGCGTGGTGCCTGCATTGATTGGCTCGACAAACATGGTCCGAACTCGGTGATATTCGTCTCGTTTGGGTCCACGTCTTCTCTATCGGATGAACAGTTCTACGAGCTAGCTCACGGTCTAGAAGCGAGCAAAAGTTTTGTGTGGGTAGTGAGGGACGCGGATAAAAGAGACGTGTTCGAAGGAGGAGTGAGAAGGCCTCCATTGCCAAAAGGGTTTGAAGAGAGGGTGGAAGGGAGAGGGCTCATTCTGAGAGATTGGGCCCCACAGTTGGAGATTTTGTCTCATTCGTCGGTTGGTGGTTTTGTGACTCATTGTGGATGGAATTCGTGCATGGAGAGTATAAGTATGGGAGTTCCTATTGTGGCTTGGCCGATGCATTCGGATCAACCTATGAACGCGGTCCTTATGACGAAGGTGCTGAGGATTGGTATCGAGATCAAGGGTTGGGATCGTCGCGAAGAAGTTGTGTCATCGGAGATTGTAGAGAAAGGTGTGAGAAGATTGATGGCATCAGAAGAGGGAGATGTGATGAGGAAGAAAGCAGCTGAGTTAGGGCAAGCTGTGAAGACAAACAAGGAGATGGAATCCTTCATTGCACACATCACCAGATAAAGAGTTTAAGATTCTTCTATATTTCATCTCGTGTTTCATTGCCTTTAATGCACGTCATTTGCTAATAGGTGATGTCATCTAATCTATCCTGGCTTGACGTGTATTAAAAACTTTGGTACATAGTGGAACAGAAAAAAATATTATGTCCTAGCTAGATAACATTATCACTTTTAAAATTTCAATCTTGTTTTCTTCAAATACGACTATGAAAGTTAATAAAAACATGAATGTAACTATTTCATGCTATGAAGGGAAATAAAGAGCTACATTTCTGGTTTTAACTGTTAACTCGTTTCAGCATTAGCCCTGCTAAGTCGAAAATTATGCAGCTTAATTCTCACTTATTAATTAGTATACTTCATTGCTCACTCTAGAAGGACCTAAAGCTACAGTATGATAATTGAATTCCTCTATTACAAATAGTCTTTGATGTTTTAATCTCAGTACTTTCTATACGTACACCTACATGATTGTGTAATGTTAGGCTGTAAGACAAATTCAAGTCAAATGCATCTAACTCATTAATTTTGTTTGAATTTTTCTTTTGAACTAAATATTGATAAAGTTAGATCCATGACATATATCATGTGTATATATAGAGGAATTCATATATAGAATCAATTCCTGACAATATGGGTAAAAAACAAAAGGTGCACATAAAAAATTTCCTCGTGTCTTAAATAGAAAAACTTGAAGATCAATGGATGAAAGGATTCTTGAGGATCTAATAAAAAAGCAAGTGTTTTTAAATTCCCTATCTATTGGTTATTTTCTTCTGTGTTGGATTCTCCATTATTAGTAACAATTATTTATAATTTGTCATACAAGAATTCAACTGTAATATTATTCAAATTAAATTAAATTCAACTGTAATATTATTAGTAACAACTGTAAAAAGACTAAATTAAATTCAAATTTGATCATAAAAACCTTTAATTTATATAATCAAATTAATGAGTCCTAAATCTAAAATCTATTATAAAATTAGCAACATTTGGGGTGCACCTGTTACATCGTATAATTAGTGTCAATTAATATTATTCAACAAAAACAATTCATGTTGTTCAATAAAAACAATCTATAGTACTAGCTAATAAATTTTACAACTAATACATTTTAGTGTAAGAACTATTACCATTTAAATATGCAATTGAATCACACGTCACGGTGCAACTGATGCATAAAAATATTCGCTCTCATAAAGAGTTTATAAAATATTCATATAATTGAACAGAATCAAATGCACATGACTTGATCAAAATTCATTATCAATCCAAAATGGAACAGCACATTTCTTCTAAATATGACATTATATATATTGTATTCTTGTGAACCTCAAATTCTCCCATCTCTAGAACTCCGGTCAAAGTTTCTCATTAATAAAAAACAGTACTATAATGATGCAAATAGTATAACCACCGGACTTTTTTCACAAATTTCCAGCACTACAAGTCATACACCAGTAATTAAACTAGAAAAATAGGAGGTTGTCATTTTTTACACACATTCAATCTACTCATAAATTTCTTTGAATTATCAAAGTCTCATTTTTCCAGTCTCCCACTATACAAATATATATAGTGGAAAAGATGATTCCATGCCATCCATCAATACAATAACAAGATACTCTCTTCATACAATATTAAATAATAACAATAGTATATATATACATATATGGATCAAAAAACTCCGGTGGCCGTAGTGATGGTGCCGCTTCCAGCACAGGGCCATCTCAACCAGCTCCTCCACCTCTCCCGCCTCGTCTCCGCCCGCAACCTCCCTGTCCACTTCGTCGGCTCCACCACCCACATCCGCCAAGCTAAACTCCGCGTCCACGGTTGGGACCCCACATCCTCCACCACGTTCAACTTCCACGAATTTTCGACTCCTTCTTTTAACAACCCTCTTCCTGACCCCAACGCGGCCACCAAGTTCCGTCTCAGATGATCCCATCCATGAGCGCGACGACTCATCTCCGCAAGCCTGTGCATGACCTTGTAAATGAAATTTCAGCCACAGTTGGGAGAGTAGTGGTTATATATGACTCCATGATGGCTTATGTTGTTCAAGATGTGTGTGATATTTCGAACGTTGAGATTTACTGTTTCCAGAGCATATCAGCCTTCTCTCTGTACTCGTTTTACTGGGAAGATTTTGGAAAGCCATGCTTACCGGAAGAAGCAGCTATTGTTGAACATGTTCCATCGGCGGAAGGGTGCTTTTCGCCAGAGTTTGAAGATCTTGCGAAGGTACAAGTTGATGCTCAAAAGCCTGTATCTGGGAATCTTTTCAATACGTCCCGTGTGATTGAGGGTTTGTACGTTGATCTTCTTGCGAAAGGGAAGATCACTGGCACGGAGAAGAATTGGGCCATAGGGCCATTCAATCCAGTTACTGCGCTTTCAGAAAAGCGTGGTGCCTGCATTGATTGGCTCGACAAACATGGTCCGAACTCGGTGATATTCGTCTCGTTTGGGTCCACGTCTTCTCTATCGGATGAACAGTTCTACGAGCTAGCTCACGGTCTAGAGAGAAGCGAGCAAAAGTTTGTGTGGGTAGTGAGGGACGCGGATAAAGGAGACGTGTTCGAAGGAGGAGTGAGAAGGCCTCCATTGCCAAAAGGGTTTGAAGAGAGGGTGGAAGGGAGAGGGCTCATTCTGAGAGATTGGGCCCCACAGTTGGAGATTTTGTCTCATTCGTCGGTTGGTGGTTTTGTGACTCATTGTGGATGGAATTCGTGCATGGAGAGTATAAGTATGGGAGTTCCTATTGTGGCTTGGCCGATGCATTCGGATCAACCTATGAACGCGGTCCTTATGACGAAGGTGCTGAGGATTGGTATCGAGATCAAGGGTTGGGATCGTCGCGAAGAAGTTGTGTCATCGGAGATTGTAGAGAAAGGTGTGAGAAGATTGATGGCATCAGAAGAGGGAGATGTGATGAGGAAGAAAGCAGCTGAGTTAGGGCAAGCTGTGAAGACAAACAAGGAGATGGAATCCTTCATTGCACACATCACCAGATAAAGAGTTTAAGATTCTTCTATATTTCATCTCGTGTTTCATTGCCTTTAATGCACGTCATTTGCTAATAGGTGATGTCATCTAATCTATCCTGGCTTGACGTGTATTAAAAACTTTGGTACATAGTGGAACAGAAAAAAATATTATGTCCTAGCTAGATAACATTATCACTTTTAAAATTTCAATCTTGTTTTCTTCAAATACGACTATGAAAGTTAATAAAAACATGAATGTAACTATTTCATGCTATGAAGGGAAATAAAGAGCTACATTTCTGGTTTTAACTGTTAACTCGTTTCAGCATTAGCCCTGCTAAGTCGAAAATTATGCAGCTTAATTCTCACTTATTAATTAGTATACTTCATTGCTCACTCTAGAAGGACCTAAAGCTACAGTATGATAATTGAATTCCTCTATTACAAATAGTCTTTGATGTTTTAATCTCAGTACTTTCTATACGTACACCTACATGATTGTGTAATGTTAGGCTGTAAGACAAATTCAAGTCAAATGCATCTAACTCATTAATTTTGTTTGAATTTTTCTTTTGAACTAAATATTGATAAAGTTAGATCCATGACATATATCATGTGTATATATAGAGGAATTCATATATAGAATCAATTCCTGACAATATGGGTAAAAAACAAAAGGTGCACATAAAAAATTTCCTCGTGTCTTAAATAGAAAAACTTGAAGATCAATGGATGAAAGGATTCTTGAGGATCTAATAAAAAAGCAAGTGTTTTTAAATTCCCTATCTATTGGTTATTTTCTTCTGTGTTGGATTCTCCATTATTAGTAACAATTATTTATAATTTGTCATACAAGAATTCAACTGTAATATTATTCAAATTAAATTAAATTCAACTGTAATATTATTAGTAACAACTGTAAAAAGACTAAATTAAATTCAAATTTGATCATAAAAACCTTTAATTTATATAATCAAATTAATGAGTCCTAAATCTAAAATCTATTATAAAATTAGCAACATTTGGGGTGCACTTTTGTTACATCGTATAATTAGTGTCAATTAATATTATTCAACAAAAACAATTCATGTTGTTCAATAAAAACAATCTATAGTACTAGCTAATAAATTTTACAACTAATACATTTTAGTGTAAGAACTATTACCATTTAAATATGCAATTGAATCACACGTCACGGTCAAAATCGATGCATAAAAATATTCGCTCTCATAAAGAGTTTATAAAATATTCATATAATTGAACAGAATCAAATGCACATGACTTGATCAAAATTCATTATCAATCCAAAATGGAACAGCACATTTCTTCTAAATATGACATTATATATATTGTATTCTTGTGAACCTCAAATTCTCCCATCTCTAGAACTCCGGTCAAAGTTTCTCATTAATAAAAAACAGTACTATAATGATGCAAATAGTATAACCACCGGACTTTTCACAAATTTCCAGCACTACAAGTCATACACCAGTAATTAAACTAGAAAAATAGGAGGTTGTCATTTTCTTACACACATTCAATCTACTCATAAATTTCTTTGAATTATCAAAGTCTCATTTTTTCCAGTCTCCCACTATACAAATATATATAGTGGAAAAGATGATTCCATGCCATCCATCAATACAATAACAAGATACTCTCTTCATACAATATTAAATAATAACAATAGTATATATATACATATATGGATCAAAAAACTCCGGTGGCCGTAGTGATGGTGCCGCTTCCAGCACAGGGCCATCTCAACCAGCTCCTCCACCTCTCCCGCCTCGTCTCCGCCCGCAACCTCCCTGTCCACTTCGTCGGCTCCACCACCCACATCCGCCAAGCTAAACTCCGCGTCCACGGTTGGGACCCCACATCCTCCACCACGTTCAACTTCCACGAATTTTCGACTCCTTCTTTTTAACAACCCTCTTCCTGACCCCAACGCGGCCACCAAGTTCCCGTCTCAGATGATCCCATCCATGAGCGCGACGACTCATCTCCGCAAGCCTGTGCATGACCTTGTAAATGAAATTTCAGCCACAGTTGGGAGAGTAGTGGTTATATATGACTCCATGATGGCTTATGTTGTTCAAGATGTGTGTGATATTTCGAACGTTGAGATTTACTGTTTCCAGAGCATATCAGCCTTCTCTCTGTACTCGTTTTACTGGGAAGATTTTGGAAAGCCATGCTTACCGGAAGAAGCAGCTATTGTTGAACATGTTCCATCGGCGGAAGGGTGCTTTTCGCCAGAGTTTGAAGATCTTGCGAAGGTACAAGTTGATGCTCAAAAGCCTGTATCTGGGAATCTTTTCAATACGTCCCGTGTGATTGAGGGTTTGTACGTTGATCTTCTTGCGAAAGGGAAGATCACTGGCACGGAGAAGAATTGGGCCATAGGGCCATTCAATCCAGTTACTGCGCTTTCAGAAAAGCGTGGTGCCTGCATTGATTGGCTCGACAAACATGGTCCGAACTCGGTGATATTCGTCTCGTTTGGGTCCACGTCTTCTCTATCGGATGAACAGTTCTACGAGCTAGCTCACGGTCTAGAGAGAAGCGAGCAAAAGTTTGTGTGGGTAGTGAGGGACGCGGATAAAGGAGACGTGTTCGAAGGAGGAGTGAGAAGGCCTCCATTGCCAAAAGGGTTTGAAGAGAGGGTGGAAGGGAGAGGGCTCATTCTGAGAGATTGGGCCCCACAGTTGGAGATTTTGTCTCATTCGTCGGTTGGTGGTTTTGTGACTCATTGTGGATGGAATTCGTGCATGGAGAGTATAAGTATGGGAGTTCCTATTGTGGCTTGGCCGATGCATTCGGATCAACCTATGAACGCGGTCCTTATGACGAAGGTGCTGAGGATTGGTATCGAGATCAAGGGTTGGGATCGTCGCGAAGAAGTTGTGTCATCGGAGATTGTAGAGAAAGGTGTGAGAAGATTGATGGCATCAGAAGAGGGAGATGTGATGAGGAAGAAAGCAGCTGAGTTAGGGCAAGCTGTGAAGACAAACAAGGAGATGGAATCCTTCATTGCACACATCACCAGATAAAGAGTTTAAGATTCTTCTATATTTCATCTCGTGTTTCATTGCCTTTAATGCACGTCATTTGCTAATAGGTGATGTCATCTAATCTATCCGGCTTGGCGTGTATTAAAAACTTTGGTACATAGTGGAGCGAAAAAAAAATATTATGTCTGGTAGATAACATTATCACTTTTAAAATTTCAATCTTGTTTTCTTCAAATACGACTATGAAAGTTAATAAAAACATGAATGTAACTATTTCATGCTATGAAGGGAAATAAAGAGCTACATTTCTGGTTTTAACTGTTAACTCGTTTCAGCATTAGCCCTGCTAAGTCGAAAATTATCTTTTAATTCTCACTTATTAATTAGTATACTTCATTGCTCACTCTAGAAGGACCTAAAGCTACAGTATGATAATTGAATTCCTCTATTACAAATAGTC